>SKCR01010230.1:0-22758 GCA_019454045.1 Zanthoxylum bungeanum | reverse complement strand
CATTTTTGTATAATTATTTATTATTTTTTTTGTATTTTCTGTATCCCACATTTTTTTAATCACTACATTTGTTTGGTCATTATTAACTTTTTTCACTTGTTTTATTTACATATTTAAATTTTAGCATATAGTCTGCATTTAGATTGCATGAGACATTGGTCTCGATCATCTAGCGGTAGATTAAATAAAGAGTTTTCATCACCTTTATTGTCAGTTAAAATGGCCGAGAGCCAAAATAAAAACCCACATGCCTGAAATGAAAATCCAGTTGATCAGGTACAAAATGAGTCTCAGCATGACGATCTTAATCATCGTAGGACACTAAGACAATTCATGAATCCCACTAGGACATGATCACCGTCTTGCATTGTTTTCCCCCAGATGCATCACGTTTCAATTTTAAACCAGGTATCATCTAACTTTTATCCACATTCCATGGTCTTGAATCAGAAAATTCTTATAAGCATTTAAGAGAATTTGAAGAGGTACGTAATACTTGCACAAATAAAAAATGCAGCATGAATATAATTCAACTCAAGGCTTTTCCCTTTTCTTTAAAGGATAAAGCTAAAATTTGGCTACTGAACCTTAGGTCAGGATCCATCAGAACATGAGATGATTTGCAAGAGGAATTTCTAAAAAAAAAAACTTTCACCCTCACATGACAAACTCCTTTAAGAGAAGAATCACTACTTTCACACAAGAGTCAAGGGAATCACTTTACCAATATTTGGAGAGATTAAAGAGATGTTAAATGTTTGTCCACATCACTGGTTTGAAACATGGAGGCTGGTTTCCTACTTCTACGAGTGTTTAACACCCCAAGGTAGACAAATAGTGGAAATGATGTGTAATGGTGAGTTTAGGGATAAAAATCCTGAAGATGCACTAGATTACCTAGAATACATAGCAGAGAATGCACAACAATGGGACACAATTGGCACTTATGAGTCGTATGTAAAACAACAATCATCTAGTATATGCATGTTTAACCTTAGGGAATACCATGACCTTTCTGCTAAATATACATCTCTAGCTTAAAAAGTTGAGGCGTCAGAATGAGGAAGAGTGATCATGTCAAGTCAATTCAAGAAGTCACATGTCATATCTGTAATTCGAATGAACATGTCACACAAGTTTGCTAACCTTTCCAACTCTGCAAGAATGTCTTCATGACCATTGCAGTTCCATAAACACCTTCAAGAGACCAAATCCAAACCATACTCTAAAACTTATAATTCATGTTGGAGAAACCATCCAAACTTCAATTGGAGAATGATAATCAAGCATAACCATCGCAACAACCTCCTCAGGTATATCAGAATTTCCAAAATTTCAAAACTATGCACCATATGTTCCACCACCTATGAAATCTCTTGAGGATACTTTGCATGCATTCATTGAGAAACAAGAAGCCATCAATAACCAAAATGTGCAAACATTGATTGATCTGAAAGATATTTTTTCCAAAGTCAATATGCATTGACCATTAATGAGAAATGAAAGTTTCATACACAACCACAACCAAACCCCAAGAGTCATCAAAATCTTCACTAGGGCAGTCTGGTAGTAGTCAACACATAGACCGGTCAAATCTGTTATTACTCTTTGCAGTGGTAAGGTCATCCACATACCTATTCTTGAACCTCGTAAAGTTGAAAATAAGTCAGATTCAGAAGGTAATTAAGGGGTTGATGAACCATTATCGATCGTTGATGATAACAATTTTTCTCATGCATCTTCATTTCCTCAAGCATTAAAAATAAAGAAATCGAACCATTCCCTAGAGATATATGAAATATTCAAAAAGGTAAAGGTTAATATTCCTTTGTTAGATGCCATCCAACATATACCATCTTATGAACTTTGTAACATCCCTCTCCAGGAGATGCTACTGGCAGGGAATAAGCCACCTTATTCCATTGAGCCTTTAACTATGAATAACATTATTATTCTCATTTCAAACATAAACTCATGCATATGGACCATCGTCTCAAATCAATAACATAAAAATACATCTCAATTCTCATAACTCAATAACATTACACTTATACTCTTTACATGGACAATTTTATCTCATATATATACAAGTTTTATTAATAATACATCTGATGTTTGACTTTACTCTGACTCTGATTGAACTCGGTATCCGACTTGACCTGGTGGACTCAACACCCTAGTGACTGCCATTAGTATCCATCCTCTCGAGCTCGTCTTCCGAGTAACCTGCAAAATAAAAACAATGGGAGTAAGGGGGTTAGATCGTTGAAAGATCTAGTGAGTGGATAATTTAAATCAAAAAATGATTCTTTCAGGAAAATTCATGGTTCTAAAATGAAATTCCTCATAGAAAATAATCTTTTATGAGATCTATTTCTTAATGAAAATACAATTGTTTAGAGAAAATTTTTCTGAAACTCATTATGTTTGTAAGTTTTTGAATTTTTCTGTAAAACTAGCGCATGTGGGCGTTACATCTCGCCGTCCCCCAAACCACAAATCTGGAGTCGGGGATGAAGATCTATACTACCCTTCAGACTCAAAATTTGGGATCTAGGGGCATCAATCATCCCTAATCTTGAACTACGTGTGCACACGATATCTGTATCCATCAATTCTATATCTGAGTCAAGTTACATATTTAGGTGGGTTCTTCCCCATGCCTCCAAGAATCATAGATCCTAACTTTGAAAATAATTTTTTTCTAAAAACACCATCATTCGTAAAACAACTATAATATAACTTATCTTTCTGAAACATGCTCTTTCTTAAAACAACTGAAATAAAATCTGGCTAATGCCCTATATGCTTAAAAGTAAGTCTAGTATCAAAACGTATAAGTAAAAACATTTAGAGAGAGTGGTTCACTCACAGATTTGGAATCTGGCTAGCATAACTTCCTTTCATAGAAGAAGATTGTGATTCCTGCTGTAAATCTATGATTGATAGACTTAGTTAGAATATAATCGTGGATTATGTTTCAGAACTACTAAATTTTTTTCAATTCAAGTAGTTGTTATTACTATATGATATATCATGCTTGTGACATATTGTAATATATAAATATGAGGTGATATGAAATCCTTAAGATGGCCTCTAACATCTTAAGTTGAGATTGAAATTAAATGAATTCATTTTTTTTACCACGCGTCGCGACACCCAAAATAGCAAAACAAGGCAGAGTGCATTTTAGTTTCGCATCGCGATACCAAAGTTTGAGTGTCACGAGCTCTTGGGTCGCGACTCGCTACTCGAGGGTCGCGACACCCTGGCATCCAGGCCAAAAAGAGAGAGCATTCACATGCTTAACGTCGCGACGCCAGCCCAGACGTGTCACGACGCTATCCCATTTTCAGGTAAAAATTCAATTCTTCATGACACTTGTGGACAACAGAACCTGGGCGACACCGTTCTAGGCTCGCGGCACTAGTTGGGAAGTACGAAATAATATGGAGTCGCCACCCGGTGTGAACCGGGACAAAGATTTAGGCCGCACTCACCCCTCGCAAGGGAAGACCTCAAACCGTTGGGTTCGGAATGGTCCCTTACTCATGTCACTTGTAATGAAAGGATTATGTAATAATTTAATCAAGCTTAGGTAACACTTATTTCCGAGAGTATCATGCTTCTAAATTCCCATACACAAAATAGAACTTATGCACACATTTCACATACATCTCACATCTAACAGTGCATGCTTAAAAATATATCAAAGTAGCAAGAGAACATACAACTTCATTGGCATATTACATTAAAGAAAACACAAGCGCACATATTAACCATACAAGCATACATATGGGCATTTTTCCAAGTGGTACGTGGAATTGTATCCCAAGTACAGACCGCACTACCGTCCATTCGGAATCGGCTACGGAATTTACGTCTGGGTTTCCATCCGATATACCGCAAGAAATAATACTCAAATGTTATAATGACATAAGCATATGAATCGCAATACATTAACATATTTGTACTCATGCATGTGGGGATAGCTACTAGGAAAACCATGTGTGAAATCTAATGAAGAGGACTCAGTTCAGTGGGTGCACGTTCGTGTAGCGTTTGATAACGCGTGCGAACGGTAAACAGAAGGTTCGCGTTCGTGTAGCGTCCGAGAACGCGTTCGAACGGAACCAGACCTGATACATTATGAAACTAAGAAAGTGCGTGTGCGTTCGTGTAGCGTTCGTAAACGCGTTCGAACGGTAAACAGAAGGTTCGCGTTCGTATGGCGTTTGATAACGCGTTCGAACGGAAATGAAACAGAATACTCACGTTCGTGTGGCGTTTGTGAACGCGTTCGAACGGAAATGAAACAGAATGCTCACGTTCGTATGGCGTTCGTGAACGCGTTCGAACAGAAATAAGACCTGATGCATGACAAGGCAAAATACATGCGCGTTCGAGTTGCGTTCATAAACGCGTTCGAACGGGAACAGACCTGATGCATGAAATGGGACGCAATACATAAACGACAAAATAAAGGGGCGCGGTGAAGTACTGCCGTAAAGGTGGCCTTTTGGGGCTCTTGATCTCTCAAAGAGAGGACCTTTAGACCAACATACTAAGCCCATGCGCTCGACTGAATCATGCATACAAAGAATGAAAAGCAATAATATTAAACATAGTGTGCCCGATTGAACGTATCTTGTATCCAACCGAACACACATCAACCGGCGTGGCAAAGCATCGTGGTAAAGGGCTTTAGCCCCTCCCCATAGGGGATCTCACATCACACTTACTAAGCCCATGCGCTCGGTTGAATTATGCATACGAAAATAAAGACAATCATATCAAACTAAGTATGCTCGATTGAACGTATCTCGCATTCAACCGAACACACATCAATCGGTGCGGCAGAGCATCGTGGTGAAGGATTTTAACCCCTCCAATTAGGGGACCTTTCATCGCACTTACTAAGCCCATGCACTCGATGGTATCATACGGGAATGAACAACATTACAGAATTTAAATGACAAGAAATAAATAAACCAAAACAACGCAAAACAAGAGAAGGTGCCGTTTACTCAAGTGGTACGTGGAGTTGTGTCCCAAGTACAGACCGCACTACCGTCCATTCGGATTCGGCTACGGAATTTACGTCTGGGTTTCCATCCTATATACCACAAGAGACAACACTCTTCCATTCATCCAATACCCACAACACACATCATACACAGAACAAATGCCACAAATACAGAAAATATAATCAAAATAAATGACCAGAAATTAATAAGAATAAGTGTGAAGGATACCCTCAGGTCTAACCTTTTAAGCTGTCTCTCGGACTCGCGTTTCACGAAGATCGGAAGGGGGTACAGCTCCGCAACCTTTCTGGTTCACTGGTTTGCCTCTTCCTTCGCTGTTCGGCCACTCAAGCTACTGTTCCGACTCCATTTTGCTGCTGTTTCCTTGTGGTTTTGCTGCCGTTTCCTCCGTGTCCTCTGCTTACTGTTTGTGGACTGCTTGGGTGTTCTTGATGGACTGTTCTGTGTTTCTTTTTGGTGTGGTTTTGTGTGGTTATTTCAAGGATTGTAAGTGTATTTTATATTACTGTTTTAAGGGATTTAGGGACTGTTTTGGGAGTGATTTAGGCTGCTGTGTTTTGTGTGATTTTCGGTGATGTGTGAAGGTTAGAGGGGTGATTTTCGGTGGGGATTAGGGTTGTTTGTGCTTGTAGTTTCGGTGATGTGAGGGTAAGGTTGAAGGAGTGATTTTTGTGATGTCTAATATTTCTTGTGTGAATTGTGTGTCTGAGCTAGAGAGATTCGACCGGAGAGAGAGATTCGAGAGGAGAGGTGGCTAAGGTTAGGGGTTGTTTATATATAGAAGGGCTAGGGCTTCACCTTGTCTCACAAGGAAGAGATTTTGGCATAAAAGGGGATATGATTGGTGTTTAGCAAGGAAAGTCAAAGATTGAGGGGGGACAAATTTGGTTTAGATTAGGAAGTCAATACCTTTAAATTGGTGGATATCTTATTGAATTAGGAAGTCAAATATGTGATTGGCTTTAATTGGTTAAGATTGATTTTAATTAGGCAAATCTTATTTTTAGTTTTAGTATATAATATATTCAATTTATTATATTAGGCATGATTTTAGTTTAAGTTTGGTAAATGTTTTATTTAATTATTTAATTAATTTAATTATTATCTTATTTAGTTAATGTTTTAATTAATATTTATTTAATTAATTTGGGATGTGTTTTATGGGCTTTGGGGGGTTAAATGGGCTGGGGTGTGAAGCTAGCAGCAAAACCAGAACACCGGCTCCGTTCGAACGCCAATTAGAACGTGGCACGAACGTCCGCAATCTGCACGAGGTTCGAACGAAGTAACGAACGCAGCACCAACGAAGACAGTGAACTTGTGGAATGAACTTGATGACATACTTATTCCGAATTCCCCTTCCGACCTCCGTTTCCCGCAATATCCTTAGCAAAAAGGTAGTGCCTCCAATTGAGACTCATCATCGGGTTTCACATGCGAAAAATGCAATGCCTACAGTCGCCCCCACTTTGATGGGACTTGTGCAGTGTATGACTTTGAACAATCCTATCAAAGTTATGCAATGCGTTTACTTACCTGGCTCGGCTGCCGCCTCGAGTTGAGTTGGTACTGCAGCGGACCTCGATCCTGGGACGCGTCCCAATAATTGCAACTGACAACGGGGGCACCTCGACCCTGGGCACCTCGACCCAACACCGCTGACTATAGGGACCTCGCCCTCGAACTGATGATGTGTGTGGGCACCTCGACCCTGGGCACCTCGACCCGGAACTACAACTGACAACGTGGGCACCTCGATCCTGGGCACCTCGACCCAACACCGCTGACTATAGGGACCTCGCCCTCGAACTGATGATGTAGTTGGCACCTCGACCCTGGGCACCTCGACCCGGAACTACAACTGACAACGGGGGCACCTCGACCCTGGGCACCTCGACCCAACACCGCTGACTATAGGGACCTCGCCCTCGAACTGATGATGTAGTGGGCACCTCGACCCTGGGCACCTCGACCCGGAACTACAACTGACAACGGGGGCACCTCGACCCTGGGCACCTCGACCCAACACCGCTGACTATAGGGACCTCGCCCTCGAACTGATGATGTGTCTCCATACCTGGAGATGACATGATATGGGCCTCGCCCCCAAGCTGATATGGGCCTCGCCCCTTGGGACCCATCCCAAAAACTGAAATTACGTTGACGTTGCTTGGCTCATTCCTGCCGCTTTCTTCTTTCTTTGAACCTGCGAACACAAAACAGAAACAAACACAAAGAGAATGCAATGTTACGTGTATGCATGAATGATTTTCCTATTCCGCTGGGTTAGATCTTCTATCAATTCTCGTGGTGACTGCTCAGTCTTCTTTCCCTCAGGCAAAGTATTGCTTCAATCTGTCTACGTTGATCGGCTCGGTGAACTCGTTTCCTTCCAAGTCTGATAGCTTCACTGCTCTATTTCCCATTACCTTCTGCACTATGTAAGGTCCTTCCCAGTTAGGTCTGAATTTTCCTCTCGGATCTGTAGTCGACGGCCTCGACTGCTTAAGTACCAAATCACCCTTTGGATCTTGGTGGGGCGTACTTTCTTGTTGAATGCCCGGGCTAGTCTCTTCTGATACAACTGCATGTGATACAAAGACTTCGTTCTCTTCTCATCCAACAGTGCTAACTGATCAAACCTCTGTGCGGCCCATTCCTGTTCCGGTAATTCTGCCTCTGCTAATACCCTCATAGACTGTATTTCCACTTCTACGGCAACACTGCTTCCATTCCGTAGACCAAAGAGTAAGGTGTGGCCCCGTTGCTGTTCTTACTGATGTTCTGTACCCCCACAAAGCATACGGTAATTTCTCGGCCCAATCTCTGCAATTTTCTGTCATCTTGGCTAAAATTGTCTTTATAGTCTTGTTGGCTGCCTCAACTGCCCCATTTGCCGCGGCCTGTACGGTGATGACTTGTGGTGGCCTATCCCATACCTCTGTAACATTGCCTTCGTCTCTCCTTGAAATTGGACCCCGTTGTCTGTCACTACATGATGCGGCATACCATACCGACAAATGAGGTTCCGAGCTATAAACTTTGCCATCTGTTTGCGCTGTAACATTACGGAATGATTCGGCTTCCACCCACTTCGAGAAGTAATCTACTGCCACTACTATGAAGCGATGCCCATTTGATGCATTTGGTCGAATTTCCCCAATCATATCAATTCCCCATGCTGAGAAAGGCCACGACTCTGACAACCCGTGCAATTCTGTGTGCGGTAAGTGATTCAAATTACCATGTGCTTGACAGTCATGACAGTGCTTTACCATCTTCGCGCAGTCTGTTTCCATGGTGACCAATAGAAACCTTGTCTCACTATCTTGTGGGACAGATTCAACCCGTTCATGTGCGGACCACATACCCCGGCGTGTACTTCTTCCATTACATGTTGAGCTTCTTCTTTTCTTAAACACTTCAACTGAATACCGTTTGCCTGCCTCTTGTACAGTTCCCCTTTCAAAGTCACATACTGGGAAGCTAACCTCTGAATGGCTATTCTGTCTTTTCTGCCAGCCCCTTCCGGGAATTCACCATGTTCCAGATACCTCTGAATGTCATAATACCAAGGTTTACCGTCGTCAACCTCAACTTCCAGAATTCTTTCTATCTCATAAGCAGGTTTACTTGCTGTTGTCAGTACCAACGGTCTCATCACTAACTTCTCTGGATTTTCCCAAGTCGCTGCTAGTGTAGCCAATGCGTCTGCCATCTGATTCTCTTCTCTCGGTAGGTGCTGTGAAACTTACACTCGGGGATAACCTGTGCCAATTTTCTAAGGTGAAAAAGATAAGGCTTCAACCGTTCCTCTTTCAATTCCCATTCTCCTCGCATCTGCTGGACTACCAACATGAATCTCCGTAGATTCTCCTTCGCATCATGCTGTCCCTCCTTCTACACTCCTACTTCCATGCTGTCAAACCAAAAGCACATGCTTCATACTCGGCCATGTTGTTAGTCACTCTGAATGTCAACCTCTTGGCCAAAGGCAAAGTCTCTCCCTCGGGGGTCACTATCACGATCCCGATTCCGGCTCCCTGTAATTCACTGCCCCGTCAAAATACATCTTCCATCTCTGAACTGTTATTGCTTGGATCTCTTCATCTGGAAACTCAAACTTATACTGATCCCCCTCAACAGGCTGCAATGCCAGAAACTCCGCTACTGCTCGCCCCTTAATCACTTTGGAGGTGAGATACTCAATGTCAAACTCTGTCAACAATACCAACCATCGGCCCAGTTTACCCACTAGTGAAGGCACTGAATGAAGATATTTCAGAGGATTCTCCTTTGCCACCACCTAGATCTTGTAAGACTGGAAGTAATGTCGCAACTTTCTGGAGCCCATACCACTGCAAGACAGATCTTCTCAACCTCCTGATACCGAGCCTCATACGGGAGCATCTTCTTACTCAGATAATAAACTGCATGTTTTACCCTGTCTCATCTGCCTGTACCATCATCCCCCAATGCTTCTGATTCTATAGCCAAATACAATATCAAAGGTCTACCCGGCCTCGGAGGTTTCAATACAGGTGGCTTCACCAAGTACTCTCTGATTCTGTCGAAGGCGGTCTGACACTGTTCATTCCATCTCACTGGCTGATCTTTTCTCAACAGTTTGAAGATAGGCTCACATACCGACGTCAACTTGGCAATAAACCGACTGATGTACTGAATCTTCCCCAAGAATGCTCTGACTTCCTTTTCTGTCTTCGGTGCAGGCATTTCTGTGTGATTGCCTTGATCTTTTCGGAGTCTACCTCTATTCCGCCCATTCCCACTGTATGACCAAGCAATTTCCCTGATGTCACCCCAAACACACATTTCTTGGGGTTAAGCCGCAAGTTTATCTGTCAACTCTCTGAAGGAACCTTTCCAATGCCTCAATATGCCCAACTCTTGTCTCTGATTTCACCATCATGTCATCCACATACACCTCAATCTCTTGTGCATCAAGTCATGGAAAAGTGTAGTGGCCATTCGCTGATAAGTAGCCCCCGCATTCTTAAGCCCAAACGGCATTACCTTGTAACAATAAGTACCCCACTCGGTAACAAATGCTGTCTTGTGTTTACTTTCCTCAGCCATGAGAACCTGATTGTAACCTAAAAATCCATCTGCAAATGAATACATAGCGGATAAAGCCGCGCTATCAACCAGAACATCTATGTGCGGTAAAGGGAAATCATCTTTCGGACAAGCTTTGTTGAGATCTCTGTAGTCTACACACATTCTGACCTTCCCATCTTTCTTCGGTACCGGTACTATGTTAGCCAACCATTTAGGATACTTTACCACTTCCAGGAACCCCACATCTATATGTTTCTTAACTTCCTCTCTGACTTTCTCAGCCCATTCTGGTCTCATCCGTCTGAGCTTCTGCTTTACTGGCCTCATATTCGGATAAGTTGGTATTGTGTGCTGGGCAATGCTTCTGTCTACCCCAGGCATGTCCTCATAGGACCAAGCAAATACTTTGGCATATCTGACCAACACTTCTTCTAGTTTCTCCCTCTCTTCGGAGGTTACTTTGCTTGCAATCAAATTTTTTTGGGGTTCTCAAGTGTACCCAAGTTAAATGCAATAGTTCTGGCTGAACTGATGTCAAATATGCTTGATTCATGCAGAGTAAATGGAAATGACTCAGGCAAGTAAGCAAAAGAAATGTCTTTATTATTGGATAATGCGGAAGTACATTCAAACAAATCAGGAAGATAAATGTCTTCATCATCTATGGACACTTCTTCTTTGCAATCGGTCTTCCTCAGGCTTCTCATCCTCTCCCAGAGTCAGATTTTCTAACTTCATTAATTCCTCTTCCCAAATCTCTGCTTCCACAGCTTTTCCAGTCAGTGGCCTCTCACCCAACAAATCCTGGAAGATCTCAAACCCAGGTACCACAATCCCATTAACTTCCACAGGTTCAGGCTCTCCTTGATACCCTGAAGCTTTCACAAAGCACTCCATCAGTCTCAGGCCTTTTTTCTTGACCTTTGGCTTTTCTTCATCAGATTTGTACCCCAAACCCTTCCGAGTAGTCTGTCCTCTGAAATCCGGCAATTTTGAACCTTTTCCCGGCTCAAACTTCATCTTCTCCATAATCCTAGCCACCCTAGGATCCACACCCATCCTCGAAAAGTAGCTGACACCTGAAACTCGTGAAAGGTTGTATCTCCAAGGCAGCCACGACATTATCTAACTCAGCCCGGATGGTAATAACTTCTCCCTCATACGGGAATTTGATCATCTGATGCAAAGTGGAAGGCACGCCCCCAAGTTTGTGAAACCAAGGCCTTCCCAACAATAAGGCAAAAGTGGCTGGGATGTCCACACTGTGAACTCAACCTCATCTTCAATCGGCCCTACCTTGACCATAGCCACAAAGGTACCCTCAACTCCCCTTTTACTTGTTGGTTTCTATTAAGGTCCCAGATCGATTATAAGCATGAAAAACATTGCGAATACATATCGACGAAGTTGCAGAATACTCACATCGATCGGTTGAGACGATTTGAAGACGAATGAAGCCAAAAACGCTCACTGGTTTGGCGCCACTGCTGTGCAGAATTCTTCACTGGTTTGGGCAGTTTCGGATCTCATTTTGAAGCTCCAAACTCGTCGAATGGATCCCGCCTCATGGGTGAACCTCCCTAACACCTTCGCAAGTCCCGTAAGTGTGCTAGCACTTGCGTTTTTGCAACAAAAACCACTCATTGCTTCCTTATGGCTCACGACAGTGAGCTGGAATGGAAGAGAGGAAAAAAAACAGCCCCTTGGGCGTGAGAAAGAGAGGAGGAGAGATGGAGAGAGAAAAATGTGTAATGGTTAGTAAAGCATCTCCACTATGACTGGAGTGATACTTCCGTCTTGAACATCACACCCAATACTCTACGATTCTCAATATACCCAGCATTGGCGTACACAGAACCAGTTAGAGTCCTGGACGACCTCAACTAAAGCATATTGATTGTCGTAAGCATTAGCGGTGCAAGTCTCAGGTTAAGACCATACACACCTACCCTGATGTCGGACTCCCATAGACACATAGTCATAATACCAATGGGATTCCGAGGGGTCTATCAGAGCGAAGCTTGTTTCCCGTACCATCGGTGAAACACAACCTCCTATCGCACTTGCATGAGTATCCAATACCCAAATATATGAGAACTATGCTGTTGTGCCCTCACAACGCGCACAAGTGCAATAATAGCCTATTCCGCATTATCGATGTCCAGTCTCGATAATACTACGACTAGGGATATTTAATGATTAATCCTCGTGGACTGATACTGTCTCATATCATCTCAATCCAGGAACTAATCATATGGACCTCTCTTCATTTATATATCTAAGGTGATCTAATCACAAATGATGAGAGTGCAATTTCCTTGTCACATAGTTAATTTGTACAACAACACTATGATCTGTACAAATAGTGACGCTATGGGTCATATTATCCAACAATCTCCCACTTGGCACATAGCCAGTCACTCAAGTGTCGAACACCCGAACTATGTACGGTTCGCTCAAATTCTGAGGAAAGGTTTTCGTCAGCGGATTTCCATGATTATCGTCTGACGCGATTTATACGATCACCACATCGCCACGATGTATGATCCGAACGAATCAGATGAATATAGAAGTATATATCTGGATCGTCGATGAGACCTTTAATTCTTTAGCCTTGTGACGCCAGCTCAGCTGCTAACAGAACTATATCTAATCTAATTAGATTTATTATCGACCCAAATGGCTTCTATGCTGCCTCAGCCGCAGCAATAATCTGCATTTGTTGTTTATCGGCAACAGTATCTTGCTCGGAAGATTTCCAGCTCACTGTCCCGTTATTCAAACTTTATAGTACGTAGTATTAAACTGTTTGGAAAACTTGCAGCAGTGATGCCAGTCACTTCAAGTTCTCCTTCTCCATAGTTTTAGACAACATCTTTAGTTCTCTAAGATACTAATAGATGTCCTTAACTTCAATCCAGTGACTATCACTTGGATTGACCCGATTGTGACTCCATATGCTCAAAGCGTATGAGACACCATATCAAGTACATTTTAAATGTACAATTTCCCAGAGAGTGTTAACAACTCCAAATCTATCCCAGTAGATCTTTATTCCTTGAATAAAGGTTGTTACTCCCCAGAATTCTACGGAGAATTTCTATGAAAGCCAAGCTTTCACCAATGCTTTATGGGAATTTCATTATCAGTGCTCTCCTCACTAACTCCTTATATACACAAAATCATTTCGTTTTGAATCAAATCATAAACCATTATGATTATTCAAAAACGTCAGTTCCAAGAACCTTATGCTTGCTTCAATCCAAACATGGATCGAATAACCCGCAAACCTTGTTTGTCGGTTATACAAAATCGTTAGGATTTTGTAAGCATCCTCCAAACGGTTTCCTTTTCAGGAAAGCGATTTTGATCTTTAACTAACACATTTCATAAATGAAATATGCAGTATCAACAAGCATTATCAAAATGGATTTACCATGGCAACAGGTAAAAGGTTGAACCGTTATTAACATAATGCTGATAACGATACCTTTCCGTCACAAGCCTAGCTTTGTACGTTGGTATGTTGCCATCCATGTATGTCTTCCTTGAAGACGTTTACAGTACCAACAGGCACAATGCCTTGCGGTACAATCAACTAGTATCCCAACATAGTTGTTATTCATGGAATCCATTTCAGACTCATGGCACTTTGCCATAATAGGGAGTCGATACCTTGTATCACTTCCTCGTACGTAGTCGGTTGGTATACCTCCATAAGATTTACATCTTTAAGGGGTTACATCAAAACCCATACCCCAGGTTGTTTCCTGATTCTCTCCGATCTACGCGGTTCTTGAGTATTTGAAGATTAATGGTTTAGTTTCATCATTGATGAACTATTTATGTTCCATTACGGACTTCGTGCCTTGAACAGTATTACCCCGATTTTCATCGTGTTTTACTGTCCTCCCACTTACCACTGCATATCAGTATTCCTCTTAGGAAAACCGCATGGCGAGCAACAATCACATTGTTCTCTTGTGAGATATATATAAGTACTATACTTATGGTTTTCCCTAGGATAACCTATATTTGGCACTTGTCCAATTTGGGTTCTTAGTTTGGTATCATCCAAACGTTATGCCTGGCATACCCAAATTATTAGGAATGAGAAACCCTGTTTCTTTCCTGTTCATATCCTATATGATATCTGTCAAACAGATTTAATGGAACCTTATTCTAAATAAGTTTTGCACTGTTAATACATATCCTGTTGAAGGAAATGATAGCTCAGAGCGACTCGTGATAAACCTTATCATGTCCAACAAAATTCGGTTTTCGTTCGGACACACCGTCTAACTGACGTGTCTCAGGAGGAGTCCTCATCTGAAAGAATACTATACTCTTTCTTGTATGTTTGAAACTTACTGCTTAAGTATTTTCCATTACGGTCTTACCGTGACGGCATAATACTATAGTCGATCTGTTTATGTACTTCGTGTCGAAACTCTAATAGTTTCCGATCTGTGTTCTTCAAAAGAAACACATAACCATAACATGATGTTACATCCGTTAAGGTCACGAAATATTCATGTTCACATCTAGCCTAGCTAGATATGGGCCCACTAACTTCACCATGAATAGGGCTAACAGATCGGTGGCACTTACACTATTACCAAGTAAACAGTGTTTTAGGTACTTTACCTAACAAACTAGATTCGTAGACTTTATTTGAATAGTCAAATCAGTCCTAGTACCCACTCTTCAAAAGTGCGGATATACGAATCTTGTTTAAGTGTGTCCCAGACAATAATGCCACAAATAAGTCTCTATTGATCAAATCAATTTGAGCTATTTATTTGTCATTTTATATGTTTTGAGATTATATTCAAAATATAAATTCTGTTATTCACATCTAATGTGTTTATCTCAGTATCATCTTTATATAATGAAACACTTAGTTTTCTAGAATATAAAGGTTTATCCATAATGGATTAAACACTGATATAGAGATAATGTCTCTAGTCAAACTAGTTACATTATAACAGTTCCTAATTTAAGTACACACCCGAAGGGTAGTTCCTAAACTTAGGTATCTACGGTCGAAACAGCGACTTTCGTCCCGTTTCCGATTCGCAGAACAATCTCAGCTTGAAGTCAGTATCCTGCTCAAAGCAGATTCTGAACATCAATATATATATTTTATGTACCACACTAAGTATTTAAAATCTAATTTCAATACTAGTAGTGAACATAACTTTGACAAACATTTTTAAAGTCAGAGCCTTGCCCTTTCTTTAATTCCTTCGTGTCTGCCATATCCAAATGGTAGTCACTATGGGATATGTCAATTATCCTTTTCAATATTTCATGAACCTTAGGCCAAGCCTTGGGTTTTTAGAATATCGAAACAATGTGCAACCTCGTGCTACATGCCCAATTGCAAACTTTGACTTTTCACCTCTAGAATAGTCAATTAATTCTCCAAGAATTATTTATTGGAATTTTAATACTTATTAAATCTAAACATAGATTTTGGACAAGTATGTTAATTAAGCACTAAAGTTATCATCACATAAATCTCCAAAGATTTACGCTCTACTTATTTGCTTAATTTTGGGCGTAAGGTATAATAAGTTATTTTATCAAATAAAGTAACCTATTATTATTCCCAATTTGAAAATTAAAATCATTTAAAACATTAATCCAAGATTATATTTTAAATATTCAACTTTTCAATTTTATCTTGATTACAATAGTCCAACTATTTAATCAACGATTAGTGGTCCTATATATATTATAATGATTATAATAGTCCAACTATATAATCAAATATAATCCAAATTAATTAACCATTTAAACAAGGCATTGTTGTCTGGGACACAATTAAACAAGACTCGTATATCCACACTTTTGAAGAGTGGGTACTAGGACTGATTTGACTATTCAAATAAAGTCTACGAATCTAGTTTGTTAGGTAAAGTACCTAAAACACTGTTTACTTGGTAATAGTGTAAGTGCCACCGATCTGTTAGCCCTATTCATGGTGAAGTTAGTGGGCCCATATCTAGCTAGGCTAGATGTGAACTGAATGTTTCGTGACCTTAATGGATGTGGCATCACATTATGGTTATGTGTTTCTTTTGAAGAACACAGATCGGAAACTTTTAGAGTTTCGACACGAAGTAGATAAACAGATCGACTATAGTATTATGCCGTCACGGTAAGACCGTAATGAAAATACTTAAGCAGTAAGTTTCAAACATACATGAAAGAGTATAGTATTCTTTCAGATGAGGAATCCTCCCGAGACACGTCAGTTAGACGGTGTGTCCGAACGAAAACCGAATTTTGTTGGACATGATAAGGTTTATCACGAGTCGCTCTGAGCTATCATTTCCTTCAACAGGATATGTATTAACAGTGCAAAACTTATTTAGAATAAGGTTCCATATAAATCTGTTTGACAGATATCATATTGGATATGAACAGGAAAGAAACATGGTTTCTCATTCCTAATAATTTGGGTATGCCGGGCATAACGTTTGGATGATACCAAACTAAGGACCCAATTGGATAAGTGCCAAATATAGGTTATCCTAAGGGAAACCATAAGTATAGTACTTATAAATCTCGCATGAGAACAATATGATTGTTGCTCACCATGCGGTTTTCCAAAGAGGAATACCGATATGCAGTGGTCAGTGGGAGGATAGTGATACTCGATGAAAATCAGAGTAATACTATTCAAGGCACGAAGTCCATAATGGAACACAAATAGTTCATCAAGGATGAAACTAAACCATTAATCTTCAAATACACAAGAATCGCGTAGATCGGAGAGAATCAGAAAACAACCTGGGGTATGGGTTTCTGAAGTAACCCCTTGAAGATGTAAGTCTTATGGAGGTATACCAACCGACTACGTGCGAGGAAGTGATACAAGGTATCAACTCCCTTTTATGGCAAAGTGCCATGAGTCCGAAATGGATTCCATGTATAACAACTATGTTTGGATACTAGTTGTTGTACCGCAAGGCATTGTGCCTGTTGGTACTGTAAACGTCTTCAAGGAAGACATACATGGATGGCAACATACCAACGTACAAAGCTAGGCTTGTGACGGAAGGTATCGTTATCAACGTTATGTTATAACGGTTCAACCTTTTACCTGTTGCCATAGTAAATCCATTTTGATGATGCTTATTGATACTACATATTTCATTTATGAAATGTGTCAGTTAAAGATCAAAATCGCCTTCCTGAAAAGGAAACCTTTTGGAGGATGCTTACAACATCCTGACGATTTTGTATAACCGACAAACAAGGTTTGCGGGTTATTCGATCCATGTTTGGATTGAAGCAAGCATAAGGTTCTTGGAACTGACGTTTTGAAATAATCATAATGGTTTATGATTTGACTCAAAACGAAATAATTCTTGTGTATATAAGGAGGTTAGTGGGAGCGCACTGACAGTGAAATTCCCATAAAGCAATTGGTGAAAGCTTGGCTTTCATAGATATTCTCTGTAGAATTCTGGGGAGTAACAACCTTTATTCAAGGATAAAGATCTACTGGGATAGATTTGGAGTTGTTAACACTCTCTGGGAAATTGTACATTTAAAATGTACTTGATATGGTGTCTCATACGCTTTGAGCATATGGAGTCACAATCAGGACAATCCAAGTGATAGTCACTGGATTGAAGTTAAGGACATCTATTAGTATCTTAGAGAACTAAAGATGTTGTCTAAAACTATGGAGAATGAGAACTTGAAGTGACTGGGATCACTGCTGCAAGTTTCCAAATAGTTTAATACTACGGTACTATAAAGTTTGAAAAACGGGACAGTGAGCTGGAAATCTTCGGAGCAAGATACTGTTGCCGAATAAACAACAAATGCGGATTATTGCTGCGGCTGAGGCAGCAATAGAAGCCATTTAGGTCGATAATAAATCTAATTAGATTAGATATAGTTCTGTTAGCAGCTGAGCTAGGCGTCAGCACAAGGCTAAGGAATTAAAGGTCTCATCGACGATCCAGATATATACTTCTATATTCATCTGATTCGTTCGGATCATACATCGTGGCGATGTGATGATCGTATAAATCGCGACAGACGATAATCATGGAAATCCGCTTACGAAAACCTTTCCTCAGCAATTTGAGCCAACCGTACATAGTTCGGGTGTAAGACACTCGAGTGACTGGCTATGTGCCAAGTGGGAGATTTATGGAAAATATGACCCATAGCGTCACTATTTTTTACAGATCATAGTGTTGTTGTACGAATTAACTATGTGACAAGGAAATTGCACTCTCATCATTTGTGATTAGATCACCTTAGATATATAAATGAAGAGAGGTCCATATGATTAGTTCCTGGATTGAGATGATATGAGACAGTATCAGTCCACGAAGGATTAATCATTAAATATCCCTAGTCGTAGTATTATCGAGACTGGACATCGATAATGCGGAATAGACTAGTATTGCACTTGTGCGCGTTGTGAGGGCACAACAACATAGTTCTCATATATTTGGGTATTGGATACTCATGTAAGTGCGGTAGGAGGTTGTGTTTCACCGATGGTACGGGAAACATTAAATATTGTTTGACTTTTGGTGGTGATGTACATATACCAACTTTAAATATTTGGTATATGACAAATGATTTAAATCAATTGTTTGACTTTTGATAAATTAAATCAAAGTATAGTATATAAGATATATTTAACCTTTACCAACTAATTAACACACTTTCTTCTTCATCATTTTTTCTCTCTCTCATTCACGCCCAAATTGGCAGTGAACACACTCACTGGTTCTTCATTTTTGGCGTGAGAAGAAGGAAGCATGTGTGCCTTGATTTTGTGGTAAAATCAAGCGGAGCTAGCACTCCGAGAGACTTGCGAAGTGTGTTAGGGAAACTCACCCATGAGCCGGGAATAATTTGACGAAGATTTGGTGCTCAAATTCAACACTCAAAACTGAAAACAGTGGACAAAATCTGCACTGCAGTTCATGCCTAATCCAGTGAGCAATCTTGAGTTTTTGTTCGTCAAAATTCGTCTCAACCGATCGATGTGAGTCCGCTACCTCCTTTGATGTATTCAAACTAATATTCATGCTTGTTTGATGATCTTGAGACCTAGAATAAAACCAACAATAGGTTAATGAAACCCTAAAATAAATGAAACAATATATACTTGCTCAAATGGATGCCTTGGCCGAATTTGGCCTAAGGGAAAGACAAGTTATACTAATTTCATTTCATTTGAATTTCATTTGCCAAGTTGATAAAATGATCATTACATTTTAATGACAATTTCAACTTAGTCAACAATGGCAACAAAGTCATTAAAACAAATATCATAACTTAAAATATCTATACTTAATTAATTTAATCATTTAACAATTAAATAATAATTAATTAATTAAATAAAATATATTAAATATATGTATAATATTTACATTAAATATTAAATACATATATTCATTTATGATATTGGTCAAAAATAATCAACAATGATTAATTATGTATTTAAATTAATCAAGTATTAAATGTAAATACACAATAATTAAGGAAATAACTATCGGGTCCCTTCACATGTATTTTGCGTTTAACCTTTAAACGACTTTATAAATAATTAATATTATTTATAATTGTTGCCCTAGTGCTCTACGAGTATATTTCATTATTGAGACTCTCTAGATTCAGGCTTATCCGTCACGAAATCTAATTTTGTGTCCATAATCTATCCACCCGTAAATTATGACGATCACAGATAAACTCGCTGAATCATACAGGTCGAGGTCATGGCAAATGTATAATTCCTCCATCATAGGTATCCGGATAAATCCCAGAGATATAGATGTAAACGTCAAATCTCTATAGGGATTATCCAGTCGATTATTCTATTAGCAATCTCCAAAAGAATGTTTAGAACTGGCTTCCAAACTGTACCACGGGCCCATGGTTTTATCTGATTGCTAATCATATGGACTACCTATGCTCTGATACACAGAACTGACGGATCCTATCTTGATACACATAGGACACCTTGAGGATCTATCTACACCCAACGAACATGCGGAGGTCTGATCTAAATAGATCGGTGACGTGACTGCCATCTAAGTGTAGAAGATGTCTCATGTGCCCACAATGGCATCTCAAGTCTAAGAATTACAAGTGCTACTCAACCCGAGAAGATTCTTATTGACGTTGGTTTACCATCTATTAAGAATCTCCGGTGAGTCATTCAGTGTTTATCCACTATAAACACCTACACGTCTATACGAGTCTCCCCAGACTCATGGTTCATTGGGATAAACCATCCGACCAAGTCTCGATATACGACATATACTGGTCTCAGCGGATTTGACTAACCGACCCGTGTTAGTAAATCTTGAACAGAAACTATGTTTGATAATATACATTTAACAGTGACACTTCCCAATGTCAATTACAAACTAATTTTGTAACTGTGTACTGCATTATATATTATCGGGCCTTTGTCTAATATATATATATCACTAAACCACATTTAGTTTCAATCTAATCGTAATAAGATTGAATACGTATATAAAAACAAGAGGTGCAACCATAAATTAGTAATATTAAGGGAAAAGGGGATGTTCGTATTCATGAATCAGACATAAATACGGTCCGGATTGGCGCTCTGAGCACCAACCCCAACAATTTCTCCCACTTGCTCTAGTGCCAATCCACGGTATCATATACACATCTCAATGTGTATCGTATGCACATGGCCCTCAAAAGCTCACCTAGTATTTAAGAGGTAGGCAACAAGAAACAAGTCCGCTATAACATATTGAGTTTGTCAAACAAACTCCATCGTTTCCCATGTTCAGCATCATTCATATTTTGTAGAATCTAAATTATACATTAATATGACTCTGATGCTACATCAGTATTATGCTACAGCTACTAAGTTGTCCAAGTATTTAGGGATTAAATCTTAAATATTATGCGGACAATCGCAAGCACAACACCAATATAAAACTTCCAATTTATAAGGTCACTATGCAACTTCATAAGTCAATACTTCATAAGTTGCATCTAATTCCACTCAAATAGTAGAATCCTTCGTGACACTCCCACTGCATCTTTTCTGACTCTTTATGACGTAGACTGTCTAATGTCATAATTAGTCTCAAAACTAATATGACACTAATGGTTGCTGACTGTATTCTCCATGAATTAGAAACTCGCTCTTAATATCTCAAAGATCACAAAGAACGTGTTTCAAGATCCATCATATGGTCTATAGGGTATCAAAATAACTCGTAACAATTACGATTAAATAGATATCTTTAATCGCACATAATAAAGTATTCATTATGTCATCATCAAATGATACATAATATTGATTAGACATTCTAATCAATATTTCTTTCGAAAATGGATCATTTTTACGAAAGATGAATACTTTATATACAAGACACACATTAACTGTCAACAGTTATACTAACTGTCATACAAATAGTCTCGTTGTGTCTTTATTAGATCATATCTAATGTACGAATAATAGGAGTATCTCACAAGTCTCTTAGTTTTATATCTTATATATAAAAACTTTATATCAAATATAACATGGACTACTCCCACTGCTTTCACGGAGTAAAGAAGACTTAGGTAAATCTTTTACCTCAAAAACATCTCATTATTACCATAATAATGATAATGTTGTTAGGATATATATAACACTAGAAAGTAATTTGTACGCTCCCACTAACCCTTCAATCACATATGTATTCTCTATACTTTGACAAGATCAGACAATCTGACTTATCAAAAATAGAGAACACGAATTTTGAAAGTCTTATCTGAGTCTACAATAGGATCTATAAGCCAACACACTAACTACGATCTCAGCAGAACACAAACTCTATGGCCATTCTAGAACAAACTCTTCAAACAAAGAAATCAAAATGATCTCTTATCTGAATAAGTCATCCAAAAACGCCACTTTGTATTCTTTAGCTAAAATATACAGTTTAATATCAATATTAACCAATATATCTTTAATTGTTCAATTAGTGTGACTAGATATAAGTTTTCTCAGAATCTACAATAGATTGCTGAGTATAACATTTCTCACTGTCATACTGTAAAGGTCAAACCTTTAATAGACTCACACTGTTTTCTTTGCGCAAACAATTAGCACATATCATGAACTAATTCATAATGAAAGCGTAATCAAGTTCAAAACTTGATCGTAGTAAGCTATTAACAATCTTAGATCTATGGTTCAAATGGTGAACTTCCAGAATCGATATCAAATATCGCTTCCATTATAAGTTATAGGATAATTTTTCTTCGGTAAGAAAACAACAAAATCATTAAGTATCAAATACTCGTAAATGATTTTGATATCCTATTAAACTTATATAGAAGAAGTATAAGGGGTTTCATCTTATTAATTACGTAGTTCCATTTATAATTTATCATTCTCACATTTGACTTCAATAAGTCAAGTCTTTTCTACAATAATTAACATTGATGTTACACACCAAGTAATAAGACTATTTTTATTACTTAGAATCGTAGGAAAGATATTCTATTAAATAGAATACAATATTCTATTAAACAGAATAAATGATAAACTTTTACTGATACCTCCGAGGTGTAAGTAATTTCTATTATATAACTATTATATAAA
>SKCR01010229.1:0-22751 GCA_019454045.1 Zanthoxylum bungeanum | reverse complement strand
CATCTTCGACGGACAAGGGCTTGACTTTGGCCAACAACCCCTGCCAATCTCGGATCTTGAGTAAGAATCACTCAATGGAAGGAAAATAAACGCTTGATATTTAACGAGGGTTTTCGCGTGCAAATTGGCTACCAATTTTAATTATCTTTGTTAAGGTCTCATCATCATACACCCTTAAACATGCATTCTAAACACATAATAAAGCGCATATGTAAAATAATAATGATATGCGGATGGATATTTTACACATTGCTCCTAGATCAAATCTCTCAATTTCTCTCTCCAAGCTAGCACAAATATTTGTTCTACCCGTTACACTACACTTCTAAAGAAACCTCATTTGCATTGAGGGGAATAGGTGAGAAGAGAATACAAAGAAATAGGAGATAAGGCTGGACACGCAGGTCCAATTAATAAATCAAATTTATTACAATAATTTCTAAATTTGCCCCACCCGACTAATATCCATCCGATATACATTATTCAAGCATCACAACCATGTATTCATACAAGCATGTTATCAATCAATCTAATCAAATTAATTAATCTGATAATTAGTGATCACCCAATGTTCAAACAAAGATTTGATTTTGTTCGAGTCAAACTCGTATTGCGAACACGTACTCAAAGTACGATTTCTCAAATAAAATTAAATTACATGATTAAATCCAATTTAATACGTATTTATTCTAATTCGTTATTTAATTCCAAATTAAATATTACACTTAAAATAAACCTTTACGACTTAAATTCCAATTTAATCGTTTCGGGTCTCAAAGCCCGATTAATATCCAATATTAATTTAATTAAAGTTAATGGGCTTTTAATTAATTTCTTGAGGCGTGGACTTTTGGTCAACTCGGGTCAAACCCGCAACCAAAGTCCAATCCGGGAGTTACCCCATAAGCCCATAAATTAATTTAGGCCCATTAGGCCCATAAATTAATTTAGGCCCATTAGGCCCAATTAAACGTTAAAGGTTCATTAGTCGCATGTGGGCCTTTTGGAAGCGGTTTTGGGCCTAATTGGATCCAACCAATTTTGGCCTAAACCAACTTTGTACAACAAAGTCCAATAAACCCAATAACAACTTTAAAAGCCCAAATCCAATTTTAAGGCCCAATAATTTAATTCAAAAATTCCAAATTTCCAATTAAATTACCTAAAGTGCATAACATTATTAATACCCAAATAAAAGTTTCCAAAACATCAAATTTGTCCAATTAATCATGCTTAACATCAATGAATCATGTCCAACATAATTTGATCAAAATCAAACCCAATTAACACATGCTAAAGTCTCGGCCATAAGGGGAAAAAATGCCCAATCAAATTCAATCCAATTGAACCCAATCAAACATAAATTCAACATCCCTAAATGATTTCCAAGTCATCCAATGAACAAAAAATCAAAAATCCAAGACATTAGGGCACTTGCCAAATTCGGCCATCACAAGCAAATTGGGGAAAAATGTTCCAATCACTTTTTCATCAAATTGATCTAATCAATCATCAATTAAACAACATTTAAGCATTCTAAATCATCCAATTTCATTAAACATGCTCAAAATCAAGTTTACCCAAATTAAAGTTTTGGCCAACAATAAGCAAATTGGGGAAAATCAATCCAATTAATTTTTCTTCAAATTGATTACATATAACTCAAGTTATTCATATACAAACATTCTTAAACAAACAATTTGTCAAAATCATCCTTAAATCAAAAAGCCCCAAATTGCTCAAGAACCCTAAAAACGTTTTATGCACAAATGGCTCAAGATACCATTGTTGAGTTTCAATCAAGTCCCAAGGATCATAAATCATGCATAAAAATGAGTGAATACATGTCAAAGGAGGTGCAGAATAAACTCACATTGATCGGTTGGATGCTACGAAGAACAAACGCACTGCCCTTGGGAGCTCGGCAGTGGGCTGCGCATGGTGGGGGCTGCACGGTGGTGACGGTTTGCTGTTTTGCCTCCTCCATGTTCGCCATTGATGACCTCCATTGAAGCTCCAAGCTTCAAGCTTTTCCATGCTCACAAACTCACTTCCCTATCACCTTAGGATAACTCCAAGAGTGTGCTAGCACATAGATCTTGCAACAAGATCTTTGCTTCTCCATTTTTTGATCGGCAGAAAACCAGAAAAAAGAGATGAAGAACGGTCCAAGACCGAGAGAGAAGGAGAGGCTTTTTGGCTCCAAAATGTGAAACCGTGAAGGAGAGAGAGAGTGAATTAATGAAAAAGAAAAATTGTAATTGGCTTTATATTTTTTCCCCAAAAAATAATAAACCATTTACCTTTTTCAATTTCAAAAAGGCAAAGCATTAAATGCTTGTCAATCAATACAAATCAACTCACATCAATCACTCAAATGTCACATCACTCAAAGTGACATGTGATTTGACGCTTGATGTGACTTGCGATTTGACACTTGATTTGACTTGCGTGCCGCACTCGAATTCGAAATGCGAATGCGCTCGCAACAATCTCGGGCTCGGGTTCGGGTTCGCTAATTCCAAATTAACGAATTTTCCGTTGCGTCGTAATTAAATGATTACGCCTAGCGAATTCACTATTCACGTCGCTAACGAATTAATTCTAAATTAATTCGTTTGCCCGAATTGAAATCTAATTTTAATTCCGCGTCGAAATCCAATTTCGTTATAATAATATATCGAATATATTAATTATCGATTAATTCCAAATTAATCGTTCTCTCTCTTTAACGATATTTTATCCGAGATAAAATATCTCCGTAATTATCCCAGATTAATTTTCTCTCTCATCGAATTAATCCCAGATAATTAAAGTGCGAGTCATACGTCATCGGTGAATCTTCAGGAACCGACCCATGAGATCTACGGATATGTTGGCAGTAAATACGGTCGTGGACTATCCGAACACGTAAGTACCTCGTACTACGTTTATACCGATTACAAGACAAGGTTGGCTTCTAGCAAAGCACCATGCCTACCCAATTCTCCAGAAATATTCTTACAGGAATATATAGATCTGTATCAGCGTAGTATACCGTAGTATTGTGCATATCGGCCCAGTATCGGATAGTCACGTGCTAGGGCTGGGGCTGGATAAGTGTCTGCCTCGTCCGAAGCACATGTCGGATGTCTGGTAACTAGTCTCTATAATCGGATATGCATGACCTAGTCATAATATCCCGATGGTTGCTCAACACTTAAGAGCACTAATACCGTATCCTGCGTGACATCATCTCCACTATGACTGAAGTGATACTTCCGTCTTGACATCACACCCAATACACTACGACTCTCTGATAAACCCAGAAGTGGTGTACGCAGAACCGGTTAAAGCCCTGTACCACCAAGACCAAAGTCTATCGATTATCGTAAGTATTAGCGATGTAAGTCTCAGGTTAAGACTATACACACCTACCTTGATTTCGGCCTCCCATAGACATATAGTCATAATACCAATGGATTCCGAGGGGTCTATCCAGAGCGAAGCTGTTTCCCGTACCATCGGTGAAACACGACCTCCTATCGCACTTGCATAAGTATCCAATACTTATATATATGAGAACTATGCCGTTGTGCCCTCACAACGCGCACAAGTGCAATACTAGCCTATTCCGCATTATCTATGTCCAGTCTCGATAATACTCCGGCTAGGGATATTAATGATTAATCCTTCGTGGACTGATACTGTCTCATATCATTCTCAATCCAGGAACTAATCATATGGACCTCTCTTCATTTATACATCTATGGTGATCTAATCACAAATGATGAGAGTGCAATTTCCTTGTCACATAGTTAATTTGATACAACACCGTGATCTGTACAAATAGTGACGCTATGGGTCATATTATCCAACATTTAGAATCGTAGTGTATTGAGTGTGATGTCAAGACGGAAGTATCACTCCAGTCATAGTGGAGATGATGTCACGTAGGATACGGAACTAGTACTCTTAAGTACTGCACTCATCGGGATGATATAACTATGTCATGTTCATCCGATTATAGAGACTAGTTACCGGACTTCCGACATTTGCTTCGTATGGGGCAGACATAATTCCAGCCCCAGGCCTAACACGTGACATCCGATACTGGATTGCTATACGTAATACTAGGTATACTACGTCTGACATAGATTGTATATTCCAGTAAGAATATTTCTGGAGAATTGGGTAGGCAAGGTGCTTTGCTAGAAGTCAACCATGTCTTGTAAATCTGTAAGCATGTGGTACGAGGTACGCACTTAATCGGATAGTCCGATAACCGGATTTACTACCAACATATCCATAGGTCTCTTGGGTAGCTTCCCAAAGATTCACCGATGACAGTTGACTTAAACTAGAATTAATCTGGGATAATTTAGAGAGAGAAAATAATATGGGATTAATTGAGGCTTTATTTAATATGGGATTAAATGTGTTCAGAAGAGAGAGAACGTGATTAATTTGTAATTAATCGGTAAAACAAATTTAATAGTTAAATTTGATTTTTCTATTTAATTTATTTGTATGGGCTAAAATTAATATATCGGATATATTAATATGAATTGGATTTCATACGAAATTAAAGTCGGACTTTAATACGAACGAATGAATTAATTTAGAATTAATTAGTAAGGACGTTCGTAATATATTTGCGAGGCATCGTTATTTAATTAAATTAGATTTAATTATTTAGCGACGAAATTTCGTTTAATCAGATTAAACGGATCCGAGCCGCGGCAAATGTTCGTAGAGACATTTGAATTTTGAATTCAAATGCGGGGCTGTTGGTTTCTATTATATGTCCCAAGGAAAGATTAAGCATATGAAATACAACAATGAATATATATATTAAAAGATGAAGTATGGCGGAATCATACTTACAAAGCTTTTGTGATGAGAAGTGATGAAGAAAATCTTTGAATCTCCAAGCTCAAGTTTCGGCCAAGGGAGGAAGAAGAGTTGAAGCTCCAAGCTTTGTGTATTCCAAGCTCTTTGATGGTTTCCCTATCACCTCCTTTGATCCTTCAATGTGCTAGCAAATGGAGAAAAGAAAATCAAATCTTCTTTGCCCTAATGGAAGTCACGGCATTGTGAGAGAGAGAGGAGAGTTGTATTGATCTTTGTTACAAAAATCAATTTATATTTATGCCATAATATTTATTAAATAATAATAAACTTATGACACAAATCATGCAATGGCTTAGAGTGTCAAACACTCAAACTCCATGCAAAACCATTGAGTGTATTGTACACTATCACCATGCAATGTATTAACAATTAAATAATGCATATAATGACATGTGTCATGTGGGCCCTACACGTTTCCAAATGAAAGTGGGCCCACGTGCACTCACGCGTTTGGGTTCGATATTTCTGAAATACCGAACTTACGTCGCGACGTTAATTAAATCGAATTTAAATAAATAATTGCGCCTAGCGAAATTATTATTTACGTCGCTAACGAATTAATTCTAAATTAACTCGTTTGCCCGAATTAAATCTAATTTTAATTTCGCGTCGAAATCGAATTTCGATTATTATATCGAATATAATAATTTTATCGATTAATTCTAAATTAATCGTTCTCTCTCTAAATAAGGCACTTTATCCAAGATAAAGTTTCTCCGCAATTAATCCAAGATTAATTAAGTCCGAATCAAATATCATAGGTGAATCTTCAGGAAGCGACCCAAGAGATCTCCGGATATGTTGGCAGTAAATACGGTCGTCGGATAATCCGAACACGTACGTACCTCGTACTACGTTCTTACCGATTCACAAGACAAGGTTGGCTTCTAGCAAAGCGCCATGCCTACCCAATTCTCCAGAAATATTCTTACTGGAATATTATATCTATATCAAGCGTAGTATACCGTAGTATTGCGTACATCGATCCAGTATCGGACGATCACATGTTAGGCCTGGGGCTGGAAATGTGTCTGCCCCGTACGAAACATATATCGGACATCAAGCAACTAGTCTCTTTAAATCGGACAATCCTGACCTGGTCATATTGTCCCGACGGTTGCAACCTTTTATAGAGTACTAGTTCTGTGTCCTGCGTGATCATCACCTCCATATGTCTGAAGTGATACTTCCATCTCGATATCACATCCAGTACACTACGATTCTCGAAACCCAGAAGAGGTGTACACAGAACCGGTTAAGGTCCCCAACCACCAAAACCAAAGTTTACCGATTGTCGCAAGTACTAGCGATGTAAGTCTCAGGTTAAGACCATATACACCTACCCTGATGCGGCCTCCCATAGACACGCAGACATACTACCAATGGGATTCCGCGGGGTCTATCCAGAGCGAAGCTGTTTTCCGTACCATCGGTAAAAACACAACCTCCTATCGCACTTGCATAAGTATCCAATACTTAAATATATGAGAACTATGCCGTTGTGCCCTCACAACGTGCACAAGCGCAATACTAGTCTATTCCGCATTATCGATGTCCGATCTCGATAATACTCCGACTAGGGATATTTAATGATTAAACCTTTATGGATTGATACTGTCTCATATCATCTCAATCCGGTATTAATCATATGGACTTTCGCCATATATATCAAAGTAAATAATATTACAAAACGGCAAAAGGCAATTTTATTATCACATAGTTAATTTTGTACAATAATACAATATCATTTACAAACAGTGACGCTATGGGACATAATGTCTAACAGGATCCACTTCACATGTGGTAGTTGGGGGGTAGTTGGCATTTATGCCAAGCCACCACTTTCCAACTACCTTGGAATGGTTTTGGTGAAACCATTTACCCAATCACCTTGTTTAGGTAAAAGCGTAAATTGGTTTTAGCAAAAGGCATCTCTCTCTCTCATTACACAACACTTGACTCACAAACAAACCCTAAGAACCTCCATGGGCGTGAGCTTCCTCCATCTCTTCACTTTGATTTTGTGGCAAAATCAACAAAGCTAGCACTTCAAGAAGTCTTCTAAGGTGATAGGAAACCAACTCAAAGCTTGGAATCAACACAAAGGTTGGATCTTGGAGATCTTCATTCAAACAACTCAAAGATTGGAATCAACACAAAGGTTGGATCTTGGAGATCTTTATTCAAAATTTTAAAAAGATCAAATCCATTCAATGTAAGTAATTCCGCAACTTATAATGAATTTATAACACCTTTTCTTGCTTATTAGATCATTGGCATGTTATAGGAACACTAACAATGGTATCAGAGCCAATTTTAAGCATGAAAATTTTAGGGTTCATGAGATTAAAATTTGGGGCTTTTGTGTTTTGAGCATGATTTCTTCAAATTGATGCTTTGAGCATGCTTAGATTATGTTAACTTAGAGTTGTGCATGATTAGATTTGAGATAAATTGATTGGATCAAAATCTACAAAAAACTTAGCTAGCCGAATACCCTACTGTAATGCACTGCAGTTTATTTTTTTTATAACATCATTGGATGTGTTTAAATGCATGATTAAATGTTGATTGTTGGTTTGATTGGATTGGAATCAAAGTCAATAATGTTTATGTTAAATCAAAGAGCATGTTGAGCATGAAATGATGTGTTTTGGCTTCAATTTGTGTTGAGCATAAATTGATGGATTAAGCATGATTAATTAAGTTAATTGGTATTTTGGAAATATTGAGTTTAATTAATTAATCATGGCTAATACACTTTAATTAAAATAATTGTGATATTTGGAATATTATAATTATATTAATAAGCCTTTAATTTATTAATTGGGCTAAAAGTGTGTATTTGGGCTTAATGGGTTTGGTTTTACCAAGTTTGGTTTTGGACTTTTGGATTGGATCCAATTGGGCCCAAAACCAATTCCATAAAGTCGAAATACATCACTTGGCCCTTTAAAGAATTTAATTGGGCCTAATGGGCCTAAATTAATTTGTAGGCAATAGGGTGATTCCTATTGGGCCTTGGCATTTTGGGTTTGACCCATTATGGCCAAAGCCCATGCCTAAGAATTAATTAAAAGCCCATTGGACTTTAATTAAAATGACATTGGATGTTATTGGGCCTTTGAGACCCATCAAGATTGGATTTGGAATCCATGTCTTTAAGGCATATAAATAAGTGTAAATATTTAATTTGAAATTAGTATTGAATACAAATAAATTTGGATTAAAGTTGTAGTTTAATATAATTCAAGAATACTTACTTTGAGTATTTATTCTTAAACAATTTGACTCGCGCAAATCAAATCGTTGTTTGAATATTGGATGATCATTATTCAAAGATTAATTTGGATTAGATTGATTGAATAACATGATTTGTATGAATACATGAATGTATTGCATAATAATGTGTATCAGATGGATATTAGAAGGGTGAGGGAAATTTGGAAATTGTAATAAATTTAGAATTTATTAAATTGGACCTGCGTGTCCAGCCTTTTATCTCCTTATTCTTTGTATTTCTCTTATCACACAATTCCCCTCAATGTAAATGAGGTTTCTTTATTGTATTATGTAATTGGGTAGAAGTTAGAATAGTTCTAGCCGGGGAGTGGAAAATGAGTGATTTTTCTAGGAACAATTTGTGACATATCCATCCGCATATCATTATTTATTTATTTATCGCGCCTTATTATGCTTTTAGAATGCATGCTTAGGGTGTATGATGAGACCTAATCAAAGATAATAAATTTGTTGCCAATTTACGCGAAAAACCCTCAAAACATATTAAGTGTTTTTTCCTTCAGTTGAGTGATTCTTACTCAAGATCCAAAGTTGGCATTGGTTTGTTGGCCAAAGTCAAGACCTTTTTCAATTACGGATGTGTTTGAATCATGAGAGTTTTGTTCCATATCGGTGTCTTGTCCAAGTCGTTATTTGTTGGCCAAAGTCAAGATCACTTCTTGTCCATCGACATTGATTACGAAGCTTTCCATGTCAATGGGTCCCGCTTAAACTGGAATCATTAAGCTTGTTGTGCCAAAGCCAAGGCTTAGTTGATTCAGAGGAAAAAGGTTATGAAAATTATTGGATATATTGGCATATATATTGTATATATGTTTCGGACTTGGATGTCCACCTACTGGATCTAGGAATTGGATGAGATCCAATTGATCTTAGAGATCTACCTAGTTAAGTATCATACAAATTGTTGGCCAAAGTCAAGATTGTGTGTTATTTAACGGGATCATAGCCCACTAGGAAACAAGGTTTCCTGAGTACTCAACAGAGGGTTAGAGGCTCGCCGAAAAATAGTGGGAGGCAAGTATTAGATTTGCAATTTCGTTAAGATACTTGCCATACGTGCTCATTTCATTTTCGTCATAATTTTTTATAAATATATTAGTTGGACTAATATTTAATTGTTGTTTTAATTAAACAGTTGGACTGTATTCAAACTACTCTTATTTTATTATATTTATTATATAATTGGATTATAGTAATCAATATATTTGAATTTTACCCTTCATTTATAGTTGATTATATAATTGGATTATAGTAATCAATATATTTGAATTTTACCCTTCATTTATAGTTGATTATATAATTGATTATAGCAATCAATATATATTTGATTTTAACCAATAAAATTGTAATTAGTTATATAGTTAGACTATAATAATCATTACATTAAATTGTACCTGAAATCGTTAATTGGATAGTTAGACTATTGGAATCAAGATAACTGAAAGATTAGTGTTTTAAAATAATCCTGGGTGAAAATGTGTTTAAACGACTTTAATTTTCAAATTGGGAATAAAATTTCAGGATGGTCCTGGAAACTAATAAGTTACTTTATTTGATAAAGAACATATTAGGCCTAAGCCCAGAGTTTAGCAAATAGTAGAGCATGATCTTTGGAAGATTCATGTGATGATAACTTTAGTGCTTAATCCATTATACGTCAAAAGAACTCCTCAATTTCCTAATCAGAACTAAGGATTAGATCCTTAAAGTATGATGAAGAAATTGAAGGATCTTCATAGATCTATTCTTAGATCTTAGAAGTATTAAATTGCAATTAATAACTCTTGGAGAGTTAATGGCTATTCTCAAGGAGATAAATCCAAAGTTTGCAACAAGGCAAGTAGCGCAAGGCGTACCTTACTTCGATATTCTAGAAACCCAAGGCTTGGCCAAAGGCTTCTGGGATATAGAAAAGGGCAAAGGCAAAATCATTACTGTCTTCTAGGAAGATAAAGGACATATCCCAAGATGTCTACTTAAACTGTGGTGAATGGGATCACTAAAGCGTGACTGCCGTATGGACAAAGCAGACATGAAGGAATTGAAGACGACCAAGGCTCTGACTTCAAATATTTTTGTCATAAATATGTTCACTACTAGTATTAAAATTGGATTTTAAATACTAAGTGTGATACACAAATATGCATTGATGTGCAGAATCTGCTATGAGCAGGATACTGACTTCAATTGAGATTAATCTGTGAATCGGAAACGGGACGAAAGTCGCTGTTTTACCGTAGATACCTAAGTTTAGGAATTACCCTTCGGGTGTGTACTTAAATTAGGAAACTGTTATAATGTAACTACTTTGACTAGAAACATTGTCTCTATATCGAGTATAACTCGTTGCGAGTATACCTTTATATTCTAGAACACTAAAGTGTTTTATTTTATAAAAATGATATTGAGATAAACACATTAGATGTGAATAACAGTATTTATATTTTAAATATAAATAAATCTCAAACATATAATATGACGAACAAATAGCTCAAACTGATTTGATCAGATAAGACTTATTTGTGGCAGTGTTGTCTGGGACACATTAAACAAGACTCGTATATCCACACTTTTGAAGAGTGGATACTACGACGGATTTGATTCCATTCAAATAATGTCTACGAATCTAGTTTATTAGGTAAAGTACCTAAAATACCTTTTACTTGGTAAAAGTGTAAGTGCCATCGATCTGTTAGCCCTCGTTCATAGTAACATAAGTGGGCCCATATCTAGCTAGGCTAGAGGTGGATATGAGTATTTCGTGACCTTTACGGATGTGGCATCGCGTATGGTTATGTGTCTCTTATGAAACCACATCGGAAACTTTTAGAGTTTCGACACGAAGTAGACAAACAGATCGGCTAAAGTATTAAAACTGTCACAGTAAGACCGATGTGGAAAATACTTTAGCAATAAGTTTCTCAAATACTTGAAAGAGTATAGTATTATTTCAATGAGGACTCCTCCGGAACACGTCAGTTTGACGGTGTGTCCGAACGGAGAAACTGAATTTTGTTGGACATGATAAGGTTAATCATGAGTTGCTCTAAGCTAACCATTTTCCTTCAAAAGGATAAGCATTTAACAGTACAATACTTATTTTGAATAAGGTTCCATGAAAATCTATTTGACAGATTTCATATTAGATATGAACAAGAAAGAAACTAGGTTTTCTCATTCCTGATGATTTGGGAATGCTGGGCATACGTTTGGATGATACCAAACTAGAACCCAAATTGGATAATGCCTAAATTTTAGGTTATCCTATGGAAACCAAAGTATAGTACTTATACATCTCACATTAGAACAATGTAATTGTTGCTCGCCATGCGTTTTTCCTAAGAGGAATGCCGAAATGCAGTGGTAAGTGGGAGGAAAGTAAAACTCGAAGAAAAATCAGAGTAATACTGTTCTAGGCACCGATTCTTTAATGGAACACAAACAGTTCATAAAGGATGAAACTGCACCACAATCTTCGAATACACAAGAACCGCGTTAGTCGGAGAGAATCAGAAAACAACCTGGGAGGTATGGGTTTCTGATCTCACCTCATAAAGATGTCAATCTTATTGAGGAAGAAGAACTGACTACATATGAGGAAGTGATACAAGGTATCGACTCCACATTATGGCAAAGTGCCATGAAGTCCGAAATGGATTCCATGTATACCAACTATGTTTAGAGACTAGTTGTTGTACCACAAGGCATTATGCAATTGGTACTGTATAAGTCTTCAAGGAAGACATACGTGGATGGCAGCATACCAACGTACTAAGCTAGGGTTGTAGCAGAAAGATATCGTTATCAATATTGTGTTGATTACAACGAAATCATTTACCTGTTGCCACGTTAAATCCATTTGGATAATGCTTACTGATGCTGCATGTTTCATTTATGAAATATGGTAGCTGAACGAAAAATTATTTTCCTGAAAAGGAAACATTTTGGAAGATGTTTACAACATCCTGACGATTTTTTCGTATCAAAACTAGCAAACAAGGTTTGCAAGTTATTCGATCTATGTTTGGATTGAAGCAAGCATTAGGTTCTTGGAATTATCATTTTGATGTAATCATAATGGTTTATGATTTAATTCAAAACGAGAAATGATTCTTGTGTATATAAGGAGGTTAGTGGGAGCGCACTGAGAATGATGTCCTAAATAATAATGATATGTCATTTCTTGGAAATGATATTCCCATATTACAATCGGTGAAAGCTTGGCTTTCATGAAAATTCTCCGTAGAATTCTTGGGAGAAACAACCTTTATTCTAGGAATAAAGATCTACTGGGATAGATTTAAAGTTGTTAACACTCTCTGAGAACTCGTACATTGAAAAATGTACGTGACTTGGTGTCTCATACGCTTTGAGCATATGGAGTCACAAACAGGTCAATCCAAGTGATAGTCACTGGATTGATATTAAGAACATCCGTTAGTATCTTAGAGAACTAAGGATGATGTCTTAAACTATGGAGAATGAGAACTTGAAGTGAATGGGATCACTGCAGTAAGTTTCCTAACCAATAAAAACGACGGTACAATACAGTTTGAATAACGAACAGTGAGCTGGAAATCTTCCAAGAAAGATATTGTTACCGAATAAACAACAAATGCGGCTTATTGCTGCGGCTGAGGCAGCAATAGAAGCCATTTGGGTCGATGATAAATCTAATTAGATTAGATATAGTTCTGAAAGCAGCTGAGCTAGGCGTCGGCACAAGCAAAAGAATTAATGGTCTCATCAACGAACCAGATATATACTTCGACTATTCATCTCGAATAAATCGCATCAGACGATAATCACTCAAATCCGCTGACGAAAGCCTTTCCTTAGCAGTTTGAGCGAACTGTACATAGTTCGGGTGTATGACACTCGAGTGACTGGCTATAGGCCAAGTGGGAGATTGTTGGACAATTATGACCCATAGCGTCACTATTTGTATAGATCATGGTGTTGTTGTACAAATTAACTATGTGACAAGGAGATTGCACTCTTATCATTTGTGATTAGATCACCTAGATGTATAAATGATAGGAGGTCCTTATGATTAGTTCCTGGATTGAGATGATATGAGACAGTATCAGTCCTTGAAGGATTAATCATTAAATATCCCTAGTCAGAGTATTATCGAGATTGGACATCGATAATGCGTAAAAGACTAGTATTACACTTGTGCGCGTTGTGACGGCACAATAGCATAGTTCTCATATATTTGGGTATTGGATACTCATGCAAGTGTAATATGAGGTTGTGTTTTACCGATGGTACGGAAAACAGCTTCGCTCTGGATAGACCCCTCAGAATTCCATTGGTAGTATGACAATGTGTCTATGGAAGTCCGAAATCAGGGTAGGTGTATTTGGTCTTAACCTGAGACTTGCACCGCTAATACTTTCGACAATCAATATGCTTTGGTTTTGGTCATCCAGGGCATTAACTGATTCTGTGTACGCCTCTGATAGGTATATTGAGAATCGTAGTGTATTGGGTGTGATGTCAAGACGGAAGTATCACTCCAGTCATATTCGAGATGATTTCACGTAGGATACGGAACTAGTACTCTTAAGTACTGCAGTCATTGGGATGATATGACTAGGTAATGTTCATCCGATTATAGAGACTAGTACCAGACATCCGACATGTGCTTCGTACGGGGCAAACATAATTCCAGCCCCAGACCTAGCACGTGACATCCGACACTGGATTGCTATACGCAATACTACGTATACTACGCCTGACATAAATTGTATATTCCAGTAAGAATATTTCTGGAGAATTGGGTAGGCACGGTGCTTTGCTAGAAGCCAACCATATCTTGTAAATCCGTAAGCATGTGGTACGAGGTACGCACTTAATCGGATAGTCCGATAACCAGATTTACTACCAACATATCCAGAGGTCTCTTGGGTCGCTTCCCAAGATTCACCGATGACAGTTGACTTAAACTAGAATTAATCTGGGAGTAATTAGAGAGAGAAAATTAATATGGGATTAATTGAGTCTTTATTTAATCTGGGATTAAATGTGTTCGAAGAGAGAGAACACGATTAATTTGGAATTAATCGGTAAAATAAATTTAATAGTTAAATTTGATTTTTCTATTTAATTTATTCGTATGGGCTAAAATTAATATATCGGATATATTAATATGAATTGGATTTCATTACGAAATTAAAGTCAGACTTTAATACGAACGAACGAATTAATTTAGAATTAATTCATAAACGATGTTCGTAATATATTTGCAAGGCATCGTTATTTAATTAAATTAGATTTAATTATTTAGTGACGAAAGTTTGTTTAATTAGATTAAATGAATCTGAGCCACGGCAAATGTTCGTAGAGACATTTGAATTATGTGGGGCCCACTTCACATGTGGTAGTTGAGAGGGTAGTTGGCATTTATGCCAAGCCACCAACTTTCCAACTACCTTGGAATGGTTTTGGTGAAACCATTTACCCAACCACCTTGTTTAGGTAAAAGGGTAAATTGGTTTTACTAAAAGGCATCTCTCTCTCTCATTACACAACACTTGACTCACAAACAAGCCCTAAGAACTCCTCCATGGGCGAGAGCTTCCTCCATCTCTTCACTTTGATTTTGTGGCAAAATCAACAAAGCTAGCACTTCAAGAAGTCTTCTAAGGTGATAGGGAAACCAACTCAAAGCTTGGAATCAACACAAAGTTGGATCTTGGAGATCTTCATTCAAACAACTCAAAGCTTGGAATCAACACAAAGGTTGGATCTGGAGATCTTCATTCAAAATTTTAAAAATCTCAAATCCATTCAATGTAAGTAATTCCGCAACTTATAATGAATTTATGAACACCTTTTCTTGCTTATTATATCTTTGGCATGTTCTAGGAACACTAACAATATTTACCACTCATCACACCCCCAAACCTAACATTTTGCTAGTCCTCAAGCAAAACATAAAATCATAAAAATAAAATTAAGCTAAGCCACTTTCGTAGGGATCACGGTTGCATTTAGCATATGCAACATGCCTTTAAACCCCTAGGTGTCCCTAGTGGATGAGTTGTAGTCTCGTGAGGGTTTACAGCAATGATACCCACAAATATTTTACAAAAGTAAAAATATAGTAAAACTAATGCACACAAAAGCAAAAAGACAAGAGAAAATAGAATAAAGAAGTTAGTGACTAATCAGGTGAAACTTCTACTGCAAGTCACTATTTGTTTTCTTTCTTTCTAAATTACCGAATAAGTAAATTCTCCAACTATTTACCATTCTCCATATACACAACCAACAAAATATTAATCAACACATTTTTGCCCACAACAGTCACAAGTGCAGTTGATAAGAGAGTAATATTTTTGTCCTGATATTTTATCAGAATTCACACCTTTTTGCAGCAATGGAATAATTTTTCTGATTTTTTTTCTGATTTTTTTCTTTGATTTTTGATTTTTTTATTTATATACAATATCTTCCATCTATGTAGCGAGTGTTGGGTCGGTGGCTCCCAAACCAGTTGGCTTTAGGGCACCAGGTGTTAAGACACCCCTACAGAGTTAATTACTCAGACTCCAGATATATATATTTTTACAACATCCTTGATCCATGTAGCGAGCTTTGGGTCAGTGACTCCCAAACCAGTTGGTTTAGGTCACTAGGTGTTAAAACACCCTTTCAGACTTAATAACTCGGATCTCATATGTGTTTTTTTTATCCATTACTTTTTGAGATGCTTCATTCAATTAAACTAGAGCACTGAATATTACAAGTTTTTCAATTACAGTTCATGTCCGTATGTTACCATACAAGTTAATAATACCTCTCAACTGAGCATATGAAGATCTATTTTTAGTTAATTTTATGGAGAATTCACAAATTAAATAATTTAAAATGAAATAAACAATAATTAACTTGTTCTGAAATAGGTTTAAGATACGTCTCAGGAGTGAAAACTTCTTACACAGCTATCTCACACCAATTTCACCCAATTAATCAAGTTAAAAACACAAAAACACAAAATATTTTTTTTGATTTTTGGAAAAATTTTCAATTTTTTTTGTATTTTTCGAAAACTTTTGGACTAAAAATAAAAACAAAAAAATACTAAAATTGTTCCCCACCCCAAACCTAAATGAGACATTATCCCCAATGTCTTAAAAATTAAAAGATGAGTTTAGATGATAGTACCTGGTTAGCTGAAATTCTACTTCTAGAAAGGAAATTAAGGGTTGAGATCCAGATTTATTCGATGCTTCTTACCACGATCATCATTGGACCATTTTATCTTTGAAAGGATAAGGTCAATCTGTGGTTCGAAAACTAAGATTTGTTCAATTAAATCCTGGGCAGTTCTGGCAGTGAAGAGAAGTTCTTTTAAAGGTTTTGACACGAACCCATTTCTCCGGGCATCATCAAGAAATACATAGAGAAAATCATAAAATCCATATACGCTGAACAATCCAATTGGTTTCTGGTGTATGTTCAATTTCGCCCAAGATAGCACTGTAAAAATCTCCCCCAACGTTCCCAAATCACCTGGCAAAGCAATAAAAATATCAGCACGGTTAATCATTTCCACCAGTTGTTCAGACATACCTGGCACGATTAGTTCTTCTCCGTTTGATGATCCTATAAGATCCACCTCTGCTAAGGGTTTTGGGATGATTCCCAGAACTTGACTGCCTCCATCCTGTACAGCCTTTGAAACTATCCCCATTAGTCCAAGACTGCCTCCACCATATACTAGGTGCATATTCTTCTCAGTTATGACTCGTCCTAATTCTTGTGCTGCTGCTACATATTGTGGCTTAGTACCAATACCAATACCATAAAAGACACAGATATTTTCAACTCGTCTTCTTGAAGTATCTTCCATTTTATGTATGTTTCTTTTCTCAAATCTGGATGCCTTCAAAAGTGCAAAGATGAGTTGAATTTATAACACCTGAAAATGGTTAAGTAGTAATAGCACTAGTATCTTCCAAAGGACGATTGTTAGCAAAATAATAAATCGTAAAAGGTCAAAAAGGGAGTTTGGATCATGTCTGCGAAAATAAAACACAATTATTAGGAAAAGACAAAGAGATATAATATTTACAAGAAAGTAACAGCTTGATTGACGTCTATGCGTTAGGGATAAGCTTCCCATCCAATTTTCTTATAAATTGGCAAACATGGTCTTTTTGAGTCAGATTCCCGAGACTTAACTGTTGTCTTTCTTTTTAGAATTGTATATATAACACGCGAATTTCGTGATACACATATCCACTAGGATGCGTCTCAAGAGTTTTAGATATATCATCCAAAGACTCCTTACTCAAGCCATCCCTAATGAAATTAATCTTATCTTCACGGTTATCAGAAACCATTCCTAAAAAACGACACCAAGTATCACAAAACATACGAGCACATTTATAACATACACACATTCTTTTAGCTCTTCTATTTTTTAGCATATGTGCTCCTTCCTGAACCAGGCAGATGTGAAATAAAAGAGTCAGAAGACTCACCTGCCAATCAGACTCGTGCTTCAATAATCCAACGAATGTCAGTTGGAATACCTTTGATCATCAGTAGTCTCATTCGTTCCAAGCGAGCTAAGTAGACTTTCATCAAAGTTTTTTGAGGGATAGAAGCAAATTGCTTGTGAAGATTTGGGAGAGCTTCTTCCATCATGAAATGACTTTACTTGTAAAAATTAAACACATAAAAATAAAAACACACCAGATCATAATATATACACAAATTGCATGGGTTGCCTCCCTGCGAGCACTAAGTTTAACGTCGTCAGCTAGACATGACTTCTCGAATGTTAGGCTGGATCTGAAAGTGTGACACTTTCTTTTTGTCACTCAAATGATTCTCCCCAGTACTGTTTGACACGCTGACTGTTAACCTTGAATGTTTCGTTGGTGTTGGGATCCAGTAACTCAACAGCTCCATATGGTAAAACCTGAGTGATCACAAATGGACCTGACCACCTTGATTTCAACTTTCCAGGGAAAAGTTTCAACCGTGAATTGTACAACAACACATGCTGCCTTGGTTCCAATTGTATGTGCACTATTTTTCGGTCATGCCATTTCTTGGTCTTTTCTTTGTATAATCTGGCATTCTCATAAGCTTATAGACGAAACTCCTCCAATTCATTGAGTTGGTGAAGTCGTTTCTCTCTTGCAGCTTATGGATCAAGATTCAACTTCTTCAGTGCCCAGTACGCCTTTTGTTCAAGTTCAACTGGCAGATGGCATGCGTTCCCAAACACTATTCGATATGGGGACATACCAATGGGTGTCTTGTAAGTTGTTCGGTAGGCCCATAATGCGTCATCCAATTTTGTAGACCACTCCCTCCTTGTTGATCCAACAGTTCTCTCCAAGATTCTTTTGATTTCCTTATTTGAAACTTCAACCTGTCCATTTGATCGTGGATGGTAAGCAGTGGCAACTTTATGAGTAACTCTGTATTTGGATAGGAGTGCATCAAAGTATCTATTGTAGAAATATGTGCCACCATCACTGATAATTGCACGAGGTGTTCCGAACCGAGTGAAAATATTCTTTTTAAAGAACTTGATCACCACTTTTGAATCATTGAATGGCAGTGCAATTGCTTCAACCGATTTGAAGATGTAGTCTACAGCAACCAGTATGTACATGTTTCCGAATGATGGAACAAATGGTCCCATAAAATCAATACCCCTCACATTGAATATCTCCACTTCCAGAATGTTTTGCAGAGGTCCTTCATTTCTCCTTGAATATATTTCATGTTCTCTGGCACCTGTCACATTGAAGAGAAAACAAGTAAGCATCTTTAAAAAAGTAGGCCATAAAAAGCCTGATTGTAGGACTTTGGCTGCAGTTTTGTTTCCGCTGAAGTGTCCTCCATATGGTGATGAATGACAATGTTGCAAAACACTGTTGACCTCCTCATGTGGAACACACCGTCTCAGTAGTTGATCAGCACAGCATTTGAAAAGGTATGGCTCATCCCAGAGATAGTGCTTGACTTCTTTGAAAAACTTCTTCTTTTGCTGAGTTGTCCATTCCAACAGCCATTTTCCTGATACAATAAAGTTGACATAGTCAGCATACCATGGGGCATCCTACTGTTTCATGGCAAACAACTGTTCATCTGGAAAATTTTCTTTGATTAATAGTTCTTTGCCAGCTGTTTCTCCATTTTCGAGACTCGATAAGTGATCTACCACTTGATATCTGTCTTTCCTGTCTATGTTGGACTTAATCTTCCATGTGTTGCTTGGATCATGTCAAATATCTAAGTTGTACTTCCTCTATCAAAGAAGCAAACAATATGAACACTTTGGAGTTGGATGACTTGGTGGGAAAATTGTTGGAATATGAGATGGAAATCAAGATGGACAAAAAGTTACACGGAACTCACTTGGATGATTAACCCAAGTAAACACCTCGTAATAAATAGAACCCCAAGCACCGCGAATTTGATTTTGTAGGAACAAAACCCTTCCAATGCCACAAAGAAGACCCACAATGAACTTGTCTTTGAGAACCCTTAAGATGATTTCTTATAGTGTTCTGCTAGCACGGAGATGCCATTAGGTTGCCACGCCTTAGATAAGTTGATTGCATGAAATAAGGGGAATCATTCCCTTAAGTAACTTTGAACATAACCAAGCTTTCAAAGTTGAAGCAAATTTCGAAATTGATCATCCATTTCATTGAGAAGATAAGTTACAATATATAGTACAATAAAAGAAACCCTAATGGGTGCAAAATGACAAAAACATCCTTAATAGCTAAGTAATGGCTACTTAAAAGCTATGCCCTTAATAGTACAATAAAAGAAACCCTAATGCTTGCTCGAGACGTGTCTTATGTGGCTGTTCGGGCGAGGATGTTGATCACATTTTCTTCAAATGCTCATACTCTTTGCGGGTATGGACGACGGTGTTAGCCATGTGTGGGTTAGAATGGAGTTCTTGGGATTGGATGCAGACTGTTGAGTGGTGTATCAATACACCGAAGGCTCCTTATGTCATCTTCTTGTTCGGATTTCGTTTGCATCCTCAGTTTACTATATCTGAAGGGAGAGGAATGCTCGTAATCATGATGTGCCTCCTCGACCTTTAGTGCTTTACTAAATGACATTGTGTGTTCTGTCCGTACTCATGCTAGTTATTGCGGAGGGTGAAACCATCTTATGATAATACATGGCTTCACCTCTCCTGGCATCTGCCTGATAACATATTCTGATGGTCTTGTTTTGTTTCAAGCCTATTGGATTTTTTTCTATGAGGGCCTGGCCTCTCTAGTTTTCTGGGGTATGACCATTTGCTTTTGTACATTTTTTGTTAATATACTTACTTTATCCCAAAAAAACCTAGACAACTTACCATAAAAGTCTAAATTAATAAAATATAATCAAAAACTTTGCCAAAAAAGTCAATAAAGGAAAAATAATAAAATCACAAAAATCCGACAAATGTGGCAAGTTCTTAAAAGCCATAATTTAATTGCCTCACTGACATAAAATCCTCAAATTTTTGTGGGCTTCATGTTACAATGCCCAAATGTTTTGACTCAATTTCATTAAGCCTTGTTCGATTGTTGGACAAAATGACCCATAGCGTCACTATTGCACAGATCATTGTGTTGTTGTAGCAAATTAACTATGTGACAAGGAAATTGCACTCTCATCATTTGTGATTAGATCACCATAGATATATAAATAAAGAGAGGTCCCTATGATTAGTTCTTGGACTGAGAATGATATGAGACAGTATCGGTCCCCGAAGGATTAATCATTAAATATCCCTAGCCGGAGTATTATCGAGACTGGACATCGATAATGTGAATAGGCTAGTATTGCACTTGTGTGCGTTGTGAGGGCACAACGGCATAGTTCTCATATATATAAGTATTGGATACTTATGCAAGTGCGATAGGAGGTCGTGTTTCACCGATGGTACGGGAAACAGCTTCGCTCTGGATAGACCCCTCGGAATCCCATTGGTATTATGACTATGTGTCTATGGGAGGCCGAAATCAAGGTAGGTGTGTATAGTCTTAACCTGAGACTTGCATCGCTAATACTTGCGATAATCGGTAGACTTTGGTCTTGGTGGTATAGGGCTTTAACCGGTTCTGCGTACACCACTTCTGGTTTATCAGAGAGTCGTAGTGTATTGGGTGTGATGTCGAGACGGAAGTATCACTTCAGTCATAATGGAGATGATGTCACGCAGGATACGGTACTAGTGCTCTTGAGTGTTGCGCAACCAATCGGGATATTGTGACCAGGTCATGAATATCCGATATAGAGACTATGTTACCAGACATCCGATATGTGCTTCGGACGGGGTAGACACTTATCCAGCCCCAGCCCTAGCACGTGACTATCCGATACTGGGCCGATACACACAATACAATCGTATACTACGCTTGATAACAGATCTTAATATTCTTAAATGGATATGTCCGGAGAATTGGGAAGACTTGGTGCTTTGCTAGGAGTCGACCTTGTCTCGTAATCTAGTAGTAGAACGTAGTACTTGGTACGTACGTGATTCGGATACTCCGACGACCGTATTTACTGCCAACTTATCCGGGGATCTCATGGGTCGCTTCCCGTTAATCGACCGATGACGCACAACTCGCACTCTTGAATAATCTGGGATTATATAGAAGAGAGAGAAAATTAATATAGGATTAATTACGGAGATATTTTATCTAGGATAAAATATCGTCTAGAGAGAGAAACGATTAATTTGGAATTAATCGGTAAATTAATATATTCGATATATTAAATGAAATTAGATTTCGACGTAGAATTAAAATTAGATTTTAATTCGGGCGAACGAATTAATTTAGAATTAATTCGTTAGCGACGTGAATAGTGAATTCGCTAGGCGTAATCATTTAATTACGACGCGATGGAAAAATCGTTAATTGGAATTAACGAACCCGAGCCCGAGCGTGATTGGAGCGCATTCGTATTTCGAATTCGAGTGCGACAACGCAAGTCGCATCAAGCGTCAAATCAATCAGTCGCATCAGGCGTCAAATCATTGTCACTTTGAGTGATGTGACTTGACAAAATGTCACTTTAATAAAGGTGATGTGAATAGTGATGGACAGATGTGTGAATGATGGCTTTTATTTTTTGACCTTTTAAAAGCAAATTCAATGAATCATTTGAAATTCACAAAAGTGTATAAGATACACTTGAAATCCAATGTAATTAACATAATACACAACTTCATCTCTCTCATTTCTCTCTTTCATGCACGCCAAAACTGAAAAATGCTCACTGTTTTTAAAGCAAAAATGGCTGTGAATCAAAGGGAAGCAAGAGTGGTTTTCATGGTGAGAAATCAAGTGCTAGCACACTTACGAGTCTTGAGAAGGTGGTAGGGAGGTTCGCCCATGAGCCGGGATCCATCGGACGAGGCTTGGAGCTCCGTTTCGTCATCTCAAAATTCTGTTTTGAAGGCAGTTCACTGCACAGTTTGGGCATGAATAACAGTGGGTTTTTGGCCTTGATTCGCCTTCAAATCGACTCAACCGATCGATGTGAGTATT
>SKCR01010228.1:0-23431 GCA_019454045.1 Zanthoxylum bungeanum | reverse complement strand
ATCAGCCACTGTGTCGGATTTAGACCAACGAAGTGTCTATTCCACCATTTTCGACCGTTCCGGACGCAACGGTGACCTCGGTTTTGTGAAATTCAGCCCCAATTTTATTGTATTTACATTTTAAACTTTAAATTTTAAAATGGAAATTGGAGATTCGTCTTCTGGTGCAATGATTAAACTGGCTGCAACTAATTACTCCCTCTGGAGACCTCAGATGATAGATTTTTTGCATTGCAAAGATTTGTTTGATGTCATCGAGTTGAAGGGAGTGAAACCAGAGTCTGTTAAGAAATATGACTGGAATAAACTCAACAACAGAACTTTGGGTCAGATTAGGCAGTGGATCGGTCACAGTGTCTTCCACCACGTAGCACAAGATTCAGATGCTTACGGGATGTGGATAAAACTGGAAGACATGTTCCAGGCCAAGACAGCTCGAAATTACGCCCTGTTAATGAGGCGTTTGGTGAACCTGAAGTTACGGAGTGGAACTTCCGTTGCGGAACACACCAACGAGTTCCAGAGCCTGGTGAACCAGTTGTCTGCAGTAGACATGCAGCTGGGAGATGAAGTACAAGCCCTCTTACTACTCAGTTCCCTTCCTAATAGCTGGGAGACATTGGTGGTTACTCTCAGCAATTCTGCTCCAGGAGGTAAAGTTACCATGCCTATGGTAAAAGATGCCCTGTCGAATGAGGAGTCTAGGAGAAAAGATGTTGGCTCAGAACAGACAGAAGCCTTCGTCACAGAGACTCGAGGAAGACATCAAGGAAGAGACGGAGAGAGAGGCAGAAGCACAACCAGGGGTAGATCCTCAGATGGAAGGAAGCCTACCTATAAGTGCTACCATTGTGGCATTGTAGGCCACCTAAAGAAGAATTGCCGGAAACTGCAACGAGAGCAGAGAGAAGGCAATCACCAGCCGAAGAATGACGAAGGAGAGACACTGGTTGTTGTCCAAGCAGATGTAGCAATATGCTCCATACAGGAAGAGACATGCCTTCACAACGCAACCCAAGATGTTGAGTGGGTGGTGGATACTGCAGCATCTTACCACGTCACTTCTCACAAGGATTTCTTCACAACATACAAAGCATGAGACTTTGGAGCAGTGAAGATGGGAAATATCAGTTCCTCTGGGATAGTAGGAATGGGTGATATTCAGTTGCGGACAAATGTCGGGTGTACATTGACCTTGAAGGATGTCCTGCATGTTCCAGAACTTCGGCTGAATGTACTCTCGGGGATAGCTCTTGACAAACAGGGCTATGACAATCACTTCAGAAATGGCATATGGAGAATGACAAAAGGTGTCATGGTTGTCGCCCGAGGACATGCTTGCGGCGCACTATACAAGACTCATGTGAAGATTTGTGCAGACAGCCTCAATGTAGCTGAAAAAGAGGCTTCTCAAAATCTGTGGAACCAGAGACTCGGACACATGAGTAGGAGAGGGTTGTCTACCCTGAACAAGAAGGAGCTTATCAAGGATGCTGCACGAGGTCCTTGCAACCACTACTTGATTGGTAAGCAACGCAGAGTCTCGTTTGATTTCTCTTCAGAGAGAAGATCAGAGTTGCTAATTCTGGTGCACTCTGATGTTTGTGGTCCCTTGGAGGTTGATTCATTGGGCGGTAACAAGTATTTTCTGACTTTCAACTATGATGCTTCACGGAAAATCTGGGTGTATTTCCTCAAGACGAAGGATCAGGTCCTAGATCAGTTCAAGCTGTTCCACGCCATGGTAGAGCATGAAACAGGGAAGAAGCTGAAGTGCCTTCGCACAGACGATGGAGGCAAGTACAGTTCCAGGGAGTTCGAAGCCTACTGCATGAGACATAGCATTCGACATGAGAGAACTGTTCCACACACTCCACAACATAATGGTGTCGCTGCAAGTATGAACCGCACCATTATGGAGAAAGTCAGAGGAATGATCAGTATGGCTAAGCTGCCAAAGCCATTCTGGGGAGAAGCTGTTCGTGCTGCCTGTTACCTGATAAACAGATCACCATGTGAACCGTTGAACTTTGAGATTCCGGAGAAATTGTGGTCTGGTAAGAATCCCTCTTACACTCACCCTAGAATATTCGGTTGTTTAGCCATTACACATGTATCCAAGGAGCTCGGGAAGAAGCTCGATGCAAGGAAAACTCCATGTATATTCCTAGGCCATGGAGATGAAGAATTTGGATACAGACTATGGGATCCGAAGGTGAAGATGGTCATCAGAAGCCAGGAAGTAGAGTTTCTTGAAGACCAAACAATTGAAGACATTGAAATGCCCAAAATGTCTTCCAATTCCAGTGCCAACAGAAATCCAGACCCAGCACCAGCACAATTGGCCACAGATAGGGTGCACGAGGAAATTCCAGAAGCAGAACCAGAGGAGGCAAATGAAGATGTTGAGCAGGGGGAGACACAGCCTGTTCCATCAGAGATTACAGAAGAAAGTGTTGAGCAGGGGGAGCCGCAACCCACTCCACTAGAAGCTACAAGATCATTCACAGAGATTGATGATGACAGACCTCCTGAAACCAGTAGACCTCAGACAAGAAGATCTGAGCGAGGCAGGATTCCATCAACCAGATATCCGGGATCCGAATATATTCTGCTTACTGATGAGGGGGAGCCAGAGAGTTTCCCAAAGGTAAGAAGGCACTGAGGAACAAAAGGGTGAAGAAACATGACAGAAGATTACTGTGCAGAGACACAGTGGATTGTACTATGCAGAGACATAGCAGGAGAATATTGTACAGAGATACAGTGAAGTGTGCTGTGCAGAGACACAGCCGACATGTCAACAAAGGAACGATGATCGGGACAAGCTAGAGTTGTGCAGAGACATAACCAGGATAGCTGTCAGATGATGATTGTTTTCAGATACAGAGAACTACGATTGGCTTGATCCCAACTCAGGGTACGTAGGCAGTCATACAGATGCAGCCAGGGGAGGATCCTTTGGAGGATCCGATTTGGGTGATTAATGGTCGGCTCAGATTTTGGGCAAATCTTCACCGATGGGGAGATTTGTTGAATTTGAAGACATACAACAAGCAGTGAGCTTGCTGTCATCTCCATCGAAAGCAAGGAGGAAGAGGAAGCCAGCAGAAGACGTGTTGTTACACTGGACCAAAGCTGGCAAACCTTGTGTGTGTGCTGGCAAACAGCGTGACACTGTTCACGCGGTTTGATCAGCTATAAATTGAGCCAAGGATCATTAGTTTCTATATCCCAAAAGTGTGTGTAAGCTCCAAGTAGAGAGCTTGAGAGTGTGTGAGGTTTTTTGTTAAGTTTCTAGTTGTAAACTTGAATTTTATTCTTGTAGTAATAGAAATTACAATTCAGTTTTTCCTCAAATACACTCTAAAGTGATCGGTGAATCACAACATTAATGTCTCCGCTCAATGCACTTCTTTGATTAATGCAATGAATTGGATAATTTTTAATTGAATAAATACAATCTTTCAAAGTTACAACCCCACATTCAGACTCTTTCTCAGAAACGATTGGTTACATAATTAAGACTGAATCACATTGCTTTGAGGCAATTTTAATAATAAATGCTTTTAGTGTTTAATATTTTGAAGGATAAAAAAAACAATACTTGCAAAGCAAGAAATTGGAAAATCATGTGACATATTTCTGCAGTAAGAGGATTTCTTTGAACAATAATTAAAGTGTGAATAAGGCCTCCATCAAGAATTATGACCATTAATGTGGAGAATAAATTAAATATAGATTGACAATTTGCAGAAAAAGTTTGAAATGGAAATTGAAAAAAAAAAAAAAATTAAAAACTATATATATCAAGCAGTGTTGAGTGATATTCTTTCCACACAAATAAGGGTTAGCAGAAAATTTTGATTGGAATTTGGAATGATAGTCATCCGAAATAAAAAAAAAAATTGGATCGGGATTTAAGATAATTTTTTATCCCGAATTTTAGTCTAATATTCGGAATCCCACATTATTTGATTTGGAATTCTAGATTGCTTTTCGTCCTAATTTAAAATACTGACTGAGATTCAGGATAATTTTTCCATCTCAAATAATAATCGAAATGAGATGAGATTGAGATTTACGGGTGTTAGCACCTTTTTTATTGGCATGTGTCCGTGACAAAACAAGTTCAATTGAGTTGTAATCTTTCTTGAAGATCTTTGTGCAATTGGACTGTTTTCTGGCTGCTGTGCATCAGACATACGTTCGTGGTGAATTCGTTGCAGTGTTCGAACGGTTGGCGTTAGTGTCACGTTCTCTATTGGGTTCGAACGGGCGCATTCCAGAGAGCAAACGTTCGAGGCACGTTCTTGTGGGGTTCGAACGGGAGCATTCCAGAGAGCTCACGTTCGTTGTGCGTTCGATTGGCGTTCGAACGAGTCTTCACAGAAAGGGCGCGCGTGTTGTAGCGTTCTAGTAAGCGTTCGAACGCGACTGCGATCTGAACGCGATTTTGGCCTGCAAAACCCTAGTTTTTCACCCTACCAATAAATATAACACTTAGCCGCCATTCTCATAAGTTGAAGCATATTTCTCTTGAGCCAAATATTCTCAAAGCTTTCAACTCTCTTTGATTTCACCTTGAAGACTCTTTGAATCTTATGTCTTCTTTGTTAATGGTGAAATCCATTCTTTGATAAACCTTCAACACAACTTAACCCAAATTCCCTAATCCTTTAGAGTTCTTTAGGAGGAAGTTTGGTAGTCGGAGTTCCGGCGTCATTGGTGATATAATCTACTCAGAGACTTCAGAGGTTCTGAAGAAAACCGTGGGTCGCGGGCTTGAGGAGTTGCCTTGAGTTCTTGCAGTATAGAGGTACTTGAGTCGGTGGAGTTGCCACCATAGGTCTTGACCATCGCTGTAAGTTTTTCTCTATATAGTGGATTCGGGTGGTAGCCTATACCCGGAGTGGTTTTTTACTCGGAAGAGTTTTCCACTTCGTCACCAAAATTATTGTGTTGAATTTTGTGTGATTGGTTTATTTTCCGCAATTTATATTTCGCTTTAAATTAATATTGTGGATTTTATTATTGTTGGTTGATTTGGTAATTGCCTGTTTCAATTCCATAGTAGCAGTAACAGGACTTGTCCTGCTTATTGTTTATAATTCCGCATAGGGTCAGAACTTAGGATAACCTTTGTTTAAAATCGAATTTTCAACGGGATACTAAACCACCTTTACCCGTTTGGTTGATTGACTCGGTGCCATTTATTGGGAGCAATAATAAGACTTGTTAGTCTCTCAGTGATTATTTTTTTAGGCCATTAAAATGAAGTACATGTATAATTTTTTTTTATGAAAATCAAATTTTATTTTCATTGATTCAAAATTTTGACTACACGTCTGAATCTTACATTATTATTGATTTATAATATTACTCTTATAACATAAGGTCATTCTCGATTTCTTCCTTCGTTGAGGTAATTTCTTCTGCACGAAATTAACATCTGGACGGAACTAAAAGACCAAAAAAATAAGAATTTAATGTACAAAAGATAAAATACAATACATTAGAGTCCGTATTTTTCTATCTTTTTAAGTTTATTATAGGTGTGCCCTTTCACAGACGCAACAAGAGTAAGCTGCATTAATGGCCTCCAAAAGAGTTGATAAAAGTCAAATGCATCAAATGTTTCTTTCTTTCATCTATTTTTTCAATTGACAACAAAATAAATAGCGGCCGTACGAAAAAATAATACTAAAACAACAACTACCTAAATATATGCAAACTTTAGAAAAAAAGAAACAAAGAAAGAAGAAAACTTAGCAACCAAGATCAAGGCAATGTAACTAATCATAAATTTTTTTATTATTTAAAATTCACAAATTTCAAATGAAAACAAAGATGATGTGATTCATAGTGTCAACCTACTTAGTCAATTAACAGCTCTTTAAAGATCAGATTACTGTTAGATATTCTCGTATTTCGAGCCTTTTATGATAATTAATTAAGCAGTCAGAACATTGATTCAATGAAGATAAAATTTGATTTCATAAAAAAACGGTATATATTTTTTTATTTTAACTGGAGCAAAGTAAAATTATCCAATTACAAAACTAGACTTTTCTTTAATATATAGGATACATTTTGATAAATTTGTTAATTGAACGGGACCATCCTCTACTACTGATGGTAACCAAATTCCATTTTTATTTACTCATTTTTTTTGTTGGAGAACCTGACCGAACGATGCAGATTATTAATTACAAAACGAAATGGTGATATTTATTCTTTCAATAATATGTTTTTTTTATTATAATTTTAAGACCAAGAATAAAATAGAGTAGTAAAAATTTATCAAAGACCGAAATGATTAATAACTTTCAAACTTGTTGAAACTGTGCATTTGCTTTTCTGGATTTCTTAGTCAAAACGTGAATATAATTTGTAGGTTTTATTGAGATCCAGAGGGACTGTAAAATTAACGTTTATAATGCGTTATATGAGCGGGGTTCGAATAAGGATCGGTAATGGGTGGAGACATACCATGTATATGTTGAATTTCAAATTCATTTTACAATCGATAATTTGTATGCTGGCGGCACCAGCGATTCTGTAAAATAAAATAAGTTTGAATGATCCAACTTCTTGGACTCCCTATCGTTTTATAGGCTGTGAAGTAGCTTTTAAGTCAAATTATGATTCATTGGAAAGAGTTGTATTTCAAGCCTATTTAGGAAATGGTAGTTAAATAAGGGTCAAATTATGAGCGCATAATATTCAGGATTATGTGTAATCTCTATATTATTTTGATTATATCACTGTGTTATTAGGTGTTATGTCTCAATCCAAATATTTAATTTCCTTATTAAGAATGAATGAGTCATGTGTAGACTAGCGAGACTTGTCTACTGGGGTACTGCATAATTTGAAGCAACGTCGGCTGAAATATTACTCATGTGTTGTTGGCTGAGACATCAAGTAACGTGATTAGGTCTGCTGAAACCCTGTAGTGTGGCGAATTCGCATGCTACCTAGGTCGAAAAAGAATTCTTGAAAATTAAAGGAGTGTTGAAATTTTACCCATCTAATGCGAATCTTATGTTCGACTCCTTCATGTTCTGAAATTTTACCTATTTAATGTGAGTTTTATGTTCGACCCTCATATAGTAAATTGTTATGGTTTATTTGTTATAATCCCCATTATCTAGGACTGACAATTAGTTGAGCGGGTTTGAAATTTTCCAATCCAGATCCCAACACGATTTTATAATTAGGACGAAAACTCATCCTCAATTCCTACCGAATTTTTCAATTGAAATGAAAAATTATTCTGAATCTTGTATATATATAACATCTTCAATCCGGGAAGGTTACAGACATATGACAAATTCCACTATCACCTAAGCCACTGACTGTAGCTAGAGAAGTACCCGTTTTCTTATCTTAAAAATTTTTCATAATGAATTCAAGACGAAATATCATCGTAAATCTCGGCCTAATATTTTAGTCCAGAAAAAATTCACCATGATTTTTTACCCGATTTTTTAATTGGGAAAATTTTTCATCTCGAATCCTGATACTCCACCAACCTTACCACTATTGGTCTCTTAAAATGGGAAAAACTGCTTAACTGTCGTAATCGTGGGATTAACTGCATCACGTGTTCTCGTTTCTAACCGCTGCTTCGGTCGTCCTGAGTTCTTTGTCGCTCTGATCTAGTGATTACTCTGATCGCTCTCCCCTTCGTCGCCCTTCTTGCCTTCGTCCTTTACTCCTTCGTTTTAGGGCAATTTCGCTTCAGGATGACATTTCTTATTTTGTCAACACTCCGTGAAACTATCATGACTCCACCACCACCAATTAAATACAAATATGTAATCTAAAATATGTGGACGTTCATATTGGATAAATGTTCATATGAGCAGGGTGTTGAACTGGTGATGGTGTAAACGATGGTGCTTGTATTTATTTATTATTAATTTTTTTTTAATAATCTCTCAAAGTTAAAAACTTACATTCCAATTAAATTCACCCCTAAGATTTTGTTAAAAAATGTTTGATAACAGTACAGCAAAAGAATAAAAGGAGTCACCAAGAGACGTGATTTGGTAGTGTAGGGTTCAGGATCTCACCTTGGGGTCTTGGGTTCGAATCCATGGATTGCGTTTTTTCCTAAGATTCTGGGACAGCCGGGGGTCTTATCTGCTCCGTTTAAGCCCGGAATATATGATTTGGCGACGAGATTTCAATAATTCCTAATAAAATAAAAAAAAAAAAAAAAAAAAAAAAAAAAAAAAAAAAAAAACCTAGCTTAAAAAGCTGCAAAAATGGAGGTACTGGTCTAGTTAAATCCTTAAAAGGTAAGTCTATTAAGAAAATCCGAATGAGGAAAGAGTATCGACTTCCCCATAAGAAAAATAATACAATTTGAAATAGGAAATAAAAGACAAGTTATCTTATAATTATTAAACCTGTTACGCAGCATCAAATAAGATTCTAATTAGATGATGCACTTAATTACGTAAATAAAATTTATTTGTGATGAAAATAAAAAGAACTAATTACTTTAATTTCACTTTTTAAGTTTCTGAGAATCAAGTAGAGAGGCTAATATTTTGATATTATAATGCACTTAATTAAGTAAATAAAATTTAAGGGCCAAATTAATGTGTGTTTACAATAAATGAATATGAACTTGGCTATTAGCAATACAATATCATTTTGTTATCATTTTGTAACTAACTTTTATAAATTCTACACAAAATATCTAGCCACTGCCTTCAACATTTTCTTAGAAATTATGTAAGAAATTTCTCTTAAATACTATTTTCCTAGAATTTCCTTTTCCTCAGAAATATTAAACCAATATTATACCCAAACTCTAGATCATTTATTTTTTGAAGCCTTATCCTGAAGTATTTGGTTAGTATGGCTTCTCTACTTATTAAAAAAGTTTTTTTAATATAAAAAATTCTTTTCAATTCTTTTTCATTTGAGTGTAAAAATTGACTATTGAAAAGAATATTTTACCTATAGTGGAAACAGCTCAATTTTATAGCTTTTTGGGAAGTAGAGATTGTCATTTTTTTTAAAGAGTTAAATTGTTTAGAATATTTTTTAATTTATTTCATAAGATTATTTTGTTCATTTCATAACATGTATAATTTTAAAAATTTGTTTAGTAAAATAATTTATACTTAAAGAAATTCTATTTGAAAAGAGGACTTGCATTTGGCGATGAGTTTAACTTTGTACTGAGCTTTTATTTTTAACAAAAATTTAGTATGAAATCCTTTTTTTTTTTAATATTACAAATAAAAATCTAAGCTCAACCTTGTGCAATTTTCCGAAAATAAACAGTTTTCGAATATCGACTCCAAAATTAGATAAATCTGCTCAAAAATAAATTTTGAAATAAAATAAAACTTTTTTATTTTCAAATTTATGTGATGTTTTAACTTATGTAGACCAACATAGTTGTATTTTTATAAAGGGTCTAAAACATAATTGAGGCTATTACTTGATTGTTATTATTTTATCAAAAAGTACAGTATTTCTTTTTTTGGATGACTATCAAGGACCAATTACTTTCATTGAGATTTTAAATATTAATTATACTTCCGTAGTAAGCCAAACTCCTTTGTGTTTCGACTATTAATTAAAAACTTAAGGAAAGAAGTGAAAACGAAACAAGGAAGTAAATTTACTAATCAGGAAGAAGAAAATTCTTCATGTCGTTATTTATGATGACTTGTTGGTCTATCTGACTTGAGCGTAATCAGCGGATTTTCAAAAATTCTTCCACAGGATAGTTGAAAAAATCATTATCTCATTCTTTAATGGCTATCTGTAAAATATGATGATGTCTCATTTTCAGACTCGGGTTAAGTTTTTTCCAAATCTTATGTTAGGTTGGTCATCCTATCGAACTTGAGTCATTTAGTAGGATCTCTTTATAACTCATTTTATCGCTATTCACCTTTGGTGGATCAGTGATATAATTTTTAATATTATCTATCCTCTTATAAAGAAGAAGAAGAAGAAGAAAGAAGAAGAAGAAGAAGAAGAAGAAGAAGAAGAAGAAGAATAAGAAGAAGAAGAATAAGAAGAAGAAGAGAAGAAGAAGAAGAAGAAGAAGACTAAGAAGAAAGAAGAAGAAGAAGAAGAGAAGAAGAAGAAAGAAGAAGAAGAAGAAGAGAAAATTCGAAATCTCCAATGGAGACTGTTTTTCGCTTGTCAGATCACCATTTATTAGGATCCGTATGAGATGAATACAAGACTCGAAGGTTAATGTAACCATACTCGAAGCGGTGAGAATCAAGCCCATAGGCTTCGAGAACCATGCCTAAAAAATAATAATTATATGAATAATTTATTCACTCACGTTACTGTGAGAGGACCCCAAACTTACTTATGGAGTAAGAAACGTCTTGACTAAGTGAGCCCGCACTTATTGAAACTTGACCAAAGTATTGCTATATGAGTACTAATTAATTGCTAAGAGAGTAGTGTGAACTTAAAATTATCATTGATCTTGTTGGTTTCATTTGTACTATTCCTTTTTTTTTTTCCGGACACAAAATGTCATATTTAGTTTCCCAAATGTCATATTCGTACGATATGGAAAGAAGAAATTTTAAAGAATCTTTTATATCAATTGACGTAATTGATTTTTTTTTTCCTTTTTTTTTAACTGCAAATAATATTATTATATATCATGAGATTGAAAAAGACCTAAATTAATATGAATAAAAATTATAAAAACATATTTAAATTTTATTGAGCTTAATAAAAGGATTATTTCGGATATAATATAAGAAAAAGTGTCATATAATCTTTTCCGTTTAATAGGAAAAAACTTTTGTTTAATTGTTCGGTATGGTTGATTTTCTTCTCACAGCTTATGCTGATAGCTAGAATAAAAAGTAGTTGTTCAAAGTATTGAAATTGGTCTACCAAAAATGTAGATGTTGATTAAATTTAGAATAGAGGACTAATTCTGATAACCGACCAAATTTTTGTCAACAAGAATGAAACACGTGGAAGTCAACTCCCTTCTCTTGATATGTAATAAAATTATTGCCTTTTTTTTTTTCCATGGGTCTTGGATTTGTGAGACAATAATTGTATTTGCCAATTAACTTGTTTATTTTATTTTAATAAATTTAAGTGCGTGAACAGAAAAGAAACTTCTTATATAACTCGTTTTATAAATAATAAAACGAGTTATATTGTTGGAGTGATTGCATAAATTATAATGTTTGAATATTATTTTTACTAGAAAAATGTTGAAAAGAAAATATAGTGTTGTATAAAAAAATTATAACGATTTGCTCTTACTAATGCGCATGTGGGGATTGTAAGAGATTTTCATGAAGAGAATATAGTAAATTGGTGTATAAGGCATCGATATGTTGTGATTTTCTAATCACTGAAAATTATTTATGAGAAAAAATCAAATTATATTATTACAAAAACAAAATTTACAAGTGTTTGAAATTCTACAAAAAAAAAAAAAAGACATCACTCTTTACCCTCACTAAATTTTCTTTACATGAACTAATTAATTGCTGGGATGTATTTAGTTCTCGAATGAGCTCTAAATTTATAGCCAAAGCAGGACTCAATTTGTCAATAAATGAATAATGAATAGTGCCACTATATATTACAAATTTATTTGGTTACTGTGTTCTTACAATGGACTTTGAACAAACAGTAAGCTGAACAGAAATGATACAATTAACGAAAGTGATACAATAAACAGAATAGCAACATGACAAGTACAGACAGAGAACGAGAAATAAGTAAAACAGTCGACAGTAAAACACCAGCACGAAAGCAGCGCGAACCGAGAGAATTCTGAGGCTTGTTGATGCGGCAACAATCTCCTTAAAACAAATTCGTCCCCTACCGATTGGTGCAGTAGAACGCGAGACGTCTGTTTCCCAGGACGCAACGGAAAATAGACGAAATTGGGCACCACCAAATTCGACTGCAACGAACAACTGAAGTGTTTGAACTCTCCTAACAAGAACTTGTTTTCTGTATTCAACTAAAGAAAACGAAAATACACTTCCATACTTTTAAAGAAATTAACATGCCAATTAATCACATGAGTGGGAGACCTTCTATTGCTTGTAACCACCAAGTTGATTAATGTCATTAATTCAACTGTTATGGAACTTTAAAAGGCTTTGAAAAATTAAAGAGACATGCAAAAATTGGCTGGGCCAGGCCCGCACAATTTGGTCCGGCATTCGTGTACGCAGGACACGCGGGTGCACACGAGCCAAGCTTGATTAAGATTTGATTTGCACCCCCCCCCCCCCCCCCCGCACGTAGAGAGAACATCTATCCTTATAACTCTTACCCATCTACATATGAGCAATCATATATAAGCACAATTTTCCCTCTATAGCTTTCCCATATGGGACAAGCTAACTTCTCTTGATTTTCCAACACCAATGGGTGAACTTTGAGCAACAATTTCTCATTCACCAAGCACCAGCACATTTAAGCATATGAATATACCATTTTGAAGTACTCACGGAGGAGTATCTGAATCATTCAATAACAACCACTAACACGAAGTGGACCATGCTTAAAATTGAGCCTCAAAATGCTTACTTATAAGCATTTTTCCAACAATCCCCCACATGAATGAAATTGGCGAAAAACGTCGAATAAAATTATTTTATAAAACATTTTATTTTGACCTAGAAGAGTTCAACGGTTCAAACCCTGCATAGGATAGGTAGGCCTCAGCCTTTGAACCTTCCCTTGTGAAAATATATCTCATTTACTGGCTGACAGTGGACGCGATGTCATTGAACTGTACTGTCATTCATGTAAATGGAGAACATATATCACACAGATGTTTTACCTAACACATCTGAGTTCTCATTGTTATGCTCATTTTGGCCATGAACATCAACCTGGTTCTGCAAGAGTTTCTAAGAATTGTGCCCCGTACAATTCCCTTTGAAACGGCCCCACTTCTCTCTCACATAGGTGATTTCCTATTTAAGAGCATCTCGTAATACTCTGCTCGGATTCCGACGCATAAGAATCATTAAAAGCCTTTGCTTAACCTCAATCCATACGAGCATCACTATTTCATTTCACCATAGGAATGGACTAGAGGGTAAACCCCCCACAATGAACCAATTATGTCTTTTACGAGTAGGTTGTCCCATTGAACCTAGATCTTGGGATCTCCAGTCAACAAGGTTGGGTTTTCCTTCGTAATAAATATTTATCTAATGGGCTTTAGTCCCATTCCCCTCGATGATTTCACAACCAACTCTCTATTTAACCCTTTGGTTAGCGGATCTGTAATGTTATCCTTTGACCTTACATAGTCAATCGAAATAACTCCAGTAGAGAGTAATTGTCTAACGGTATTGTGTCTACGACGAATATGTCTAGACTTACCATTATACATATTGTTATGTGCCCTTCCAATTGCAGATTGACTATCGCAATGAATGCAAATTGCTTGCACTGGCTTAGGCCAACTTGGAATATCCTCTAGAAAATTTCGAAGCCATTCTGCTTCTTCAGCACACTTGTCTAATACAATGAATTCTGATTCCATTGTAGATCTGGCTATCACAGTCTGTTTGGAGGATTTCCACGATATAGCTGCACCTGCTAGTGTAAACACATAGCCACTGGTAGACTTTGAGTCTTTCATATCAGATATCCAATTAGCATCACTGTATCCTTCGACTACAGCTGGATATCTATGATAGTGCAACCCATAATTACGAGTAAAACGTAAGTACCTAAGTACTCTCACTGTTGCTTTCCAGTGATCAAACCCTAGATTACTCGTATATCTGCTGAGCTTGTTTACTGTACAGGCTATATCAGGCCTTGTACAACTCGATAGGTACATCAAACTCCCGATAACTCTAGAGTATTCTACTTGAGATATACCATCTCCCCTATTCTTTGATAGGTGTAGACTCACATCTAAAGGAGTTCTAGCCACAGCAGAATCATCATTGTTGAATTTACCAAGAATTTTGTCCACATAGTGCGACTGATCAAGAATAAGTCCATCTGAACTTCTCGAGATCTTTATTCCCAAAATGACATCTGCTAGACCCATGTCTTTCATGTCAAACTTAGATTTTAGCATATTCTTAGTAGATTTCACCATTTTAATATTACTCCCGACAATCAATATGTCATCAACGTAGAGACATAAAATGACATAGCCAACTTCTGTCTCTGACATAAATGCATTTATCACATTCATTGATTTTGAAACCATTTGCCAACATGGTGTCATCAAACTTTTTATGCCACTGTTTTGGAGCTTGTTTCAATCCATACAAGGATTTAACTAACTTACAGACTTTCTTTCCTTGTCCTGGAGCTATAAAGCCTTCAGGTTGTTCCATGTAGATTTCTTCATCTAAATCTCCATTCAGAAAGGCTGTTTTCACATCCATCTGATGTACCTCAAGATTGCGCAAAACTGCAATCGCTAGTATCATCCTTATGGAATTTATTCTCGTTACAGGAGAATAAGTATCAAAGTAATCAAGACTTCACGTTGTCTGTAACCTTTAATTACAAGTCTTGCTACTTGTCAATTGATCCATCTGCCTTCATTTTCTTTTTGAAAATCCACTTGGACCCTAACGTTTACATCCTGAAGGAAGATCCACTAACTCCCATGTGTGATTTTGTAAGATGGATTCAATTTCACTATTGATGGCATCTTTTCACAAAGCACCATCAACTGACCTTACAGCTTCGTTATAGCTTTGAGGATCATTTTCTAGCAAAAATGTCAAAAATCTGGACCAAATGATTTTTCCGTTCTAGCTCTTTTGCTACGTCTTGGTTCAAGTTCAACAACTTGTTGATCCTCCGGAACATTTATTTGTTCTCGGTCCTGACTATCTTCAATGATAGTCTCATGTACCCGTTTGTGCACATTTGAATTCGAATTAGTTTTACAAGGAAAAACGTATTCGAAAAAGGATGCATTCCTCGACTCCATTATCATATTCTTGTGAATATCTGGTATATTAGACTCATGCACAAGAAATCGATAAGCATTACTGTTATGTGCATATCCTATGAAAATGCAATCAACAGTTTTTGGTCCTTCTTCTTCACTCTAGGTGGAGGAATGACTACCTTGGCAAGACACCCCCACACTCGAAGAAATTTATAGGAATGTACTCTTCCTTTCCACATTTCATAAGGAGTTTTTCCTGCTTCTTTCCGTGGTACCTTATTTAAAAGGTAATTAGCTGATAAAACAGCTTCTCCCCACATATTCTGAGGTAAGCCAGAGCTAATTAACATAGCGTTCATCATCTCTTTCAAGGTATGATTCTTACGTTCTGCAATCCCATTGGATTGAGGTGAATAAGGAGCTGTGGTTTGATGTATGATTCCATTTTGTTCACAAAGTGATACAAAAGGAAAAACATACTCACCACCACGATCACTTCTTAACTCCTTAATTCTTTTATTCAGTTGGTTCTCAACTTCATTCTTATAAAGAATAAACTTCTCTATGGCTTCGTCCTTGCTTTTCATCAAATACACATAGCAAAATCTCGTGCAATCATCAATAAAGGTAATAAAATATTTATTACCATCTCTTGATTGTATTGAATTAAAATCACATACATCGGTATGTATTAGATCAAGTGGTTCAGAGTTTCTTTCAATACTATGAAAAGATGATCTAGTTAGTTTTGCCTCAATACAAGTATCACACTTATGTTTGTTATCAATTTTAAAATTGGGAATGTGGTTCATGTTAATTAATTTCCGTAATGAATTAAAATTAACATGTCCTAATCTACCATGTCATAGATTAGAGTACTCAACAATATAAGCAGAAAACTAGCTTTATTGATATTCTTAGGTTTAACAACAATTACGTTGAGCTTAAAGAGCCCATCAGTTACATACTATTTTCCCACATACATCCCATTTTTAGTTAAAACTACTTTATCAGACTCGAACACCATCCGAAATCCGTGCTTGTTCAGAAGTGATCCAGACACAAGATTCTTCGTATTTCTGGTACATACATAACGTTGTTCAAAGTCAACTCTTCCCAGAGGTCATCTTCAGAATCACCTTGCCTTGACCTTCAATCTCAGATGTTGCTGAATTTCCCATGTATAATTTTTCCCCATTACCAGTAGGCTCAAATGAAGAAAACATGCTCTTGTCCGAGCACACATGTCGAGTGGCACCAGTGTCAATCCACCACTCTCTTGGGTTAGAACCCACCAGATTCACCTCAGAAACCACAGCTGAAAGGTTAATGTCTGAAACATCTTGAGTCATGTTTTCCATCACATTAGCCTCTTGATTCTTTTTCGGCAGTCTGCACTCAGAAGACTTGTGACCCATTTTGTCACAGTTGAAGCATCTTCCTTGAAATTTGGATTTCTTGGAAACTCCTTATTTAGGGCCCATCTTTGACCCTTTGTTTTTAGGGTTCTTGTTCTTATGGCCATGTTCAACAACATTTGCTTTGACCTCATGAGTTATTCCTCTCTTGTCAGATACTCTGTAATCTTCCTCGATTCTAAGCTTAAGAACCAAGTCTTCAATGCTCATTTCTTTTCGCTTATGCTTTAGATAATTCTTAAAATCTTTCCAACTAGGTGGTAGTTTTTCAATTATCGAGGCTACTTGGAAGGTTTCACTTAAAACCATCCCCTCAGCATGAATTTCTGCTAGAATAATCTGCAATTCTTGTACTTGACTTAACACAGTTTTGGAATCAACCATCTTAAAATCTAGGAAACGACCTACGACAAATTTCTTAGTACCGGCATCCTCAGTTTTATATTTTCGGTCTAAAGATTCCCAAAGCCCTTTTGCTGTTTTCATTCCGGCATACACACTGTACAAGGAATCACTCAACCCATTCAGCACATAATTCCTACATAGGAATTCAGAATGCTTCCAAGCATCTATGGCACTTATCACTTGAATATCATTCTCACCCTCTTTGGGTACATGAGCATCTTCCTTTAGAAACCTAGCAAGGTTCAACGTGGTCAAGTAGAAAAATATTTTTTGTTGCCACCGTTTGAAATTATGACCACTGAATTTTTCAGGTTTTTCCGCAGCAGGATTGACATGGCTCACATGTCCAACAGGTTGTCTAGCCACAGAGGCAGCAACACCTTGGCCAGCCATAGCGGCTGCCATATTAAGCCCAAAGGCTGAAGCAAGTTGGCCAGCCGAAGAGGCTGCCACTGCACTTTGGTCAGCCACGGGGGCTGCCATAACATTCTGGCCAGCCGAAGAGGCTGCCACATTCGGATCTACTGTGTTTGGACTGTTTTCCATATCCACAGAGTCGAATTTGTTTTAAGACTATTACAAATTTATCTGGTTACTGTGTTCTTACAATGGACTTTGAACAAACAGTAAGCTGAACAAAAATGATACAATTAACGAAAGTGATACAATAAACAAAATAGCAACAGGACAAGTACAGACAGAGAATGAGAAATAAGTAAAACCAGTCAACAATAAAACACCAGCACGAAAGCAGCGCGAACCGAGAGAATTTCGAGGCTTGTTGATGCGGCAACAATCTCCTTAAAATAAATTCGTCCCATACCGATTGGTGCAGTAGAACGCGAGACGTCTATTTCCCAGGATGCAACGGAAAATAGACGAAATTGGGCACCACCAAATTCGACTGCAACGAACAACTGAAGTGTTTGAACTCTCCTAACAAAAACTTGTTTTCTGTATTCAACTAAAGAAAACGAAAATACACTTCCACACTTTTAAAGAAATTAACATGCCAATTAATCATATGAGTGGGAGACCTTCTATTGCTTTGAACCACCAAGTTGATTAATGTCATTAATTCAACTGTTATGGAACTTTAAAAGGCTTTGAAAAATTAAAGAGACATGCAAAAATTGGCTGGGGGATTTGATTTGCACCCCCCCCCCCCCCCCCCCCCGCGCACGTAGAGAGAGCCTCTATCATTATAACTCTTACCCATCTACATATATAAGCACAATTTTCCCTCTATAGCTTTCCCATATGGGACAAGCTAACTTCTCTTGATTTTCCAACACCAATGGGTGAACTTTGAGCAACAATTTCTCATTCACTCAAGCACCATTTTAAGCATATGAATTATACCATTTCAAAGTACTCACGGAGTGTATCCGAATCATTCAATAACAACCACTAACACGAAGTGGACCATGCTTAAAATTGAGCCTCAAAATGCTTACTTATAAGCATTTTTCCAACACAATACATGCAGCTCGATCCTTCACAATTTTGACTTATCATTGGTGTGTGATATTAAGAGATATAGTAACCATCTTGTGTAATTATATAAAAGAGAAAATAGGGATTGATATTCTCTTTGATAAGGCAAGTGAGTAAAATTAAATTTAATTGAAAGTTGATTATTTCTCAATAAGTAATCATCCTTTCATTTCACTCGCTCTATTAAGATTGTGTCAACAGTAGAGTGTCCTTATTATAATTTTGAGACTCTAGATATGTCATTCTCGAGAGAATTTTATCATTTAATTTTTGGCACAGAGCCTATTTTGATACTGGTAGTACTTATCTAGAGTCTTAATTGTTGGGATGTATTTAGTTCTCGAATGAGCTCTAAATTTATAGCCAAAGCAGGACTCAATTTGTCAATAAATGAATAATGAATAGTGCCACTATACATGCAGCTCGATCCACTTATTATTGGTGTGATATTAAGAGATATAGTAACCATCTTTGTGTTATTTATAAAAGAGAAAATAGGGATTGATATTCTCTTTGATAAGGCAAGTGAGTAAAATTAAATTTAATTGGAAGTTGATTAATTTCTCACTAAGTCTTTCATTGTGCAAAAACCGAACAACTATAGGATTGGCAAACTTATATTAAGTTGGATTCAATAAGGTGGCGAAATATTAGTAAAAGAAAGTTTAATTATTGTTTAAATCCAATAAATCTATTATTGCTTAGACGTAAGAATTTGAACTCTGAACCATGTAAAATCGTTATGTGTGCTTTATATTTCTTTTATTAATTTATCTTTTTAGTTGGTGATTATTATTAAATAAATTATGAAAATTATCACTCTAAGAGACAAACTTATTTTTTTTTCTAGTTGGTGGTTTATCCTCTGTCATTCATTGTATATTTAATATCAACATATATAATGAATAAGTAATTGGTGCCTCAAAATACTAGCCATAGAGGTTAAGGTTCCTTAAATGAATCATTTTATTTATTTATTTATAAAATTCTCATTACAGACATTTGTGTCCGTAATAATAAACCTATAAAAAAAAAAATTAAACATGATATTACGAAACATGATATTCCTTAAATGAATAATTTTTCTAATTAATTTTTCTAAACAACAGGCACTTTAGTCGCGATGTTACGAGATATGCGTAACGACGCGCACATGATTTCCAGATTTCAAAAGAGTTTATAGAAATTTAAACAATAAGGTCTCCAGAACTCCTTATAAAAGAATAGTCTGTCCTAAACCCTAAGGATGACACTTTTGAAGGCTTAAGACACCCGAGGGTTCAACATCAATAAAGCAGAAGATTGCTAACTTCAACGGAGTTTATTCTTTTATTCTCTTTCATGATGTTTTATTTATTTTTGATTATTTGTTTAGAACTCTCTCTCATGTGTTATAACTAAACTCTTAATCTAGAGTTGTGATGAAATACAATACTCTAATTTAATATAATTGATTTTTCTTAAATCTTGTATGATTTATTGGCTTATTTATTGGACTTTATACTTAATTTTTCTTGTTGCTTGATCACCAATAAGATTGAAGTGGGAAACGGTACCGAAACTTATTTAAAGTTAAAAAAAATGAATTTTAGATTTGGACTTAGATTCAATAGCACACGATCTCTTCTTTGGAATTTAATATCAACATATATACTGAATAAGTCAATAGAGAATTAGTATGGTAATTTTTTGAGTTGTTTTGAGAAGTAATTGGTGCCTCAAAATACTAGCCATAGAGGTTAAGGTTCCTTAAATGAATCATTTTATTTATTTATTTTTAAAATTCTCATTACAGACATTTGTGTCCGTAATAATAAACCTATAAAAAAAAAAATTAAACATGATATTACGAAACATGATATTCCTTAAATGAATAATTTTTCTAATTAATTTTTCTAAACAACAGGCACTTTAGTCGCGATGTTACGAGATATGCGTAACGACGCGCACATGATTTCCAGATTTCAAAAGAGTTTATAGAAATTTAAACAATAAGGTCTCCAGAACTCCTTATAAAAGAATAGTCTGTCCTAAACCCTAAGGATGACACTTTTGAAGGCTTAAGACACCCGAGGGTTCAACATCAATAAAGCAGAAGATTGCTAACTTCAACGGAGTTTATTCTTTTATTCTCTTTCATGATGTTTTATTTATTTTTGATTATTTGTTTAGAACTCTCTCTCATGTGTTATAACTAAACTCTTAATCTAGAGTTGTGATGAAATACAATACTCTAATTTATATAATTGATTTTTCTTAAATCTTGTATGATTTATTGGCTTATTTATTGGACTTTATACTTAATTTTTCTTGTTGCTTGATCACCAATAAGATTGAAGTGGGAAACGGTACCGAAACTTATTTAAAGTTAAAAAAAATGAATTTTAGATTTGGACTTAGATTCAATAGCACACGATCTCTTCTTTGGAATTTAATATCAACATATATACTGAATAAGTCAATAGAGAATTAGTATGGTAATTTTTTGAGTTGTTTTGAGAAGTAATTGGTGCCTCAAAATACTAGCCATAGAGGTTAAGGTTCCTTAAATGAATCATTTATTTATTTATTTATTTTTAAAATTCTCATTACAGACATTTGTGTCCGTAATAATAAACCTATAAAAAAAAAAATTAAACATGATATTACGAAACATGATATTCCTTAAATGAATAATTTTTCTAATTAATTTTTCTAAACAACAGGCACTTTAGTCGCGATGTTACGAGATATGCGTAACGACGCGCACATGATTTCCAGATTTCAAAAGAGTTTATAGAAATTTAAACAATAAGGTCTCCAGAACTCCTTATAAAAGAATAGTCTGTCCTAAACCCTAAGGATGACACTTTTGAAGGCTTAAGACACCCGAGGGTTCAACATCAATAAAGCAGAAGATTGCTAACTTCAACGGAGTTTATTCTTTTATTCTCTTTCATGATGTTTTATTTATTTTTGATTATTTGTTTAGAACTCTCTCTCATGTGTTATAACTAAACTCTTAATCTAGAGTTGTGATGAAATACAATACTCTAATTTAATATAATTGATTTTTCTTAAATCTTGTATGATTTATTGGCTTATTTATTGGACTTTATACTTAATTTTTCTTGTTGCTTGATCACCAATAAGATTGAAGTGGGAAACGGTACCGAAACTTATTTAAAGTTAAAAAAAATGAATTTTAGGTTTGGACTTAGGTTCAATAGCACACGATCTCTTCTTTGGAATTTTCCCTGCAAGATAGAAATATAGGTAGGGAGCGTGTAGCTATAATTGGAACCTAATCTTAGAGAATTTAGATTAAATTAGTTGGCATAGAAAGTTAATTAATTTATTTTGAATATTTGCACATAACCATTGAAAGAGCCTGATGTGGATTCACAACCCTGAATGTTTTTCTTTCATTGGTTGCAATATCATTGGTAATTTCTCCTCTTAGTTTTAATTTACGTTTTATTAAAATTCTAATTAAACCTCATTTAGATAACCGTAGGAAGGTGGTCTTAATAATTAGTAAAGTTGATAATAAATTCATGTGGGTTCGATATCTGACTCATTATCACTATATTATTTAAGTAATATGTGTATTTTATGTGACGTGTGAAAAATTAGGATGAATATTCAACTTTAAATTGTTTTAAAATCATTAGGTATGAATATGGATGTCAAATTTTTTTGTACAAATAGTTGGCTTATGGCTGCTAGAAATTCTATTATCATGCTAAAAAAGTAGTTGTCTTTCCTTTGAAAAAAAAAAACTACTACAATTATTGCACAAGATTTCATTGTTTTTGGTAAGCAATTTTTAATATTTTTCAAATGTTTGCGTTTCGCTTAATTTCTAATTTAGTTTTTTTCTTTTTTTAATAAATAAATTACCTATACGATGTGTGAAACATCAAAACAAATACTTATATCTCAACTAGATTAACACTCGAGAACTTATCGATATCATGTACTTAACAATCCTCATCGAGAGTGTTGTATTAATTGAATAAAGAAATAAAAATTATCTTATGTAAGAGCATAAAAGGGCAAGCATTAAATTAAAACAGAAAACATTCAGTTTAATCACTGTTTAAGTGGTGGCTATCCATTTTGGTCAAACTATTAATTATATCTAATCACTTAACTAATCCAGTTTAATGTTGTTAATTAATGGATTAATAGTTCTAATGAAAGCTTTGATCTGGATTTGTAGGTCCAAAATAATTGACATTTTCTTTCTTCTAGAAATTATGTCATTTAATTAGCCACCTACCTAGTTGGCATTCGTGGGAATTGGGAAAATGTGGGCCATTATATTAAATTTTTCATAATTTTATGTCACATATATTTTGATAATAATTTATAATTAAAATTCAATTATATTTAAATTATTATCTAATAATTATCAATCATCATTTAAAAAAATAATAATAAAAAGAAAAACTCAGCACAAAGTTCATCATGGAATCCATACCACAATACAAATCCGTATTCAAGGGACTGACTATTGAGAGAATCTGTCATTAACCTCTATAATAACAAATCAAATTGATCCATTATCTTGCCTGAAAAATTATAAAGAGAATAAATCAAGATAAAGAGAAGAAAAAAATATCATCAAAAAGATATTATTTTAATGATAAATATAAAATATAAAATACCAAATGCCGTCATTCAAATGATAATTTTATCCTTATTTTATTTCCATTTAAATCCCATATCATTGCTTTCTTGATTAAGTAATCAAATTTATTTTTAACGTTAGATGTCTTGGTTATATTATCGCCTAATAATTTGCTATTTGTTCCTTCGTTATTTAGGATTAACTTTTTTGGTACTTTCTAGTTATAAAATTGATAGAAAAAATAAAAAGAGATTAAAATTTACTGAATTTAATGAAATAATAATTTCAAATAAAACACAATAACATCAAATTGTTCAAGTAACATACCTCATCTAATAGTAAAAATTTTATTTGATTTGATTTAATTTTCAGTTTTAGTCACTCAAATCATGTATATAAATTGTAATTCTTTTCGTATAATTGACGCACTCACAAAGTAATTCTTTACTCACAAATATAAGAGTGTCGAAATGATAAAATAACCCGATAAGTTCGGGGTCGATCTATCGGAAATAATTTTAGTAAAATAAAATAATAATTCGAGTGAAAATAAAAAAGACTGAATTG
>SKCR01010227.1:0-22995 GCA_019454045.1 Zanthoxylum bungeanum | reverse complement strand
CATTTCCACCATTTTCGACCATTCCGGACGCCAACGGTGAGGTCCGTTTTTTGAAATTCTGCTTTAGATTTTTATGATGGAGGGGAGCAACGGAAAAAATGATTTTGTTAACCAGTACAAACTATTTCACATGGAGAAGGATGGAAGATGAAAGACCTTCTGTATGTGAAGGACTAGATGATGGATCGTGTTTCTGGAGCAGACACCAGAAGGAATGACCGATGAGAAGTGGGCTAATCTTCACCAGAAAACATGCAGTACTATTCGTCAGTGGATCGACGATAGTATCGTGAACCATGTCAGTGAAGAGATAAATGCACGTTTTATGGAGAAAGCTTGGAGGAGCTTTTCCGAGCAAAGACTGGCAACAACAAGCTGTACTACATCAAGAAGATGATGGGTTTGAAATACCAGGAAGGTACAGCTGTGGCGGACCATATCAACGATTTCCCTCGAACCATGAAGGAATTGTCTGGATTGGGCATAGACTTGAGATGAGGTAAATGGCTTAATACTTCTTAATACGTTACCAGAATCTTGGGGAACGTTCAGATCTACGGTGATAATTCAGCGCAGATGGGAAAGTCACTATGGAGATGGAAAGACCAGGATCTTCGAGGAAGAAAAGAGGACGAGAATGCAGGAGTCAGCATCAGCTCAACCTCAGAAGCTCTAGTGACAGAAAAGAACACCAGAAGGGGGGAGGAGTAAAAGCCGAGGCCCAGGTAAATCAGACAAGAACGGGGGAGGGGAAATCAAGAATAGGGATATTGAGTGCTATCACGTAAAAAGAAAGGCCATATGAAGCGGGACTGTTACAAGTTGAAGAACGAGCAGTCCAGAAGAGATGGTGACTCTAATCAAGAAAGAGTTGCTACTACCACCGAGAAAACCTCCAAAGAATTTTTCATAATGTATGAAGAAGCTGTTGTGAATCTTGCCAGCCACGAGACCAGTGGGTGATAGATAGTGGCGCATCCATACACGCCACATCTCGCAGAGACTTCTTTTCATCTTACACACCAGGGGACTACGGTGCTGTAAGGATGGGAATGACGGACAGTCCAAAGCCGTCGGTATTGGAGACATCTGCCTTGAAACAGAGAACGGGACAAGGCTAGTGTTGAAGGGAGTCAAGCACATCCAGATATCCGGTTAAACCTGATCTCAACAGGCAAGCTGGATGATGAAGGTTTCTGCAGCACCTTTAGTGACGGATGCTGGAAGCTCCTAAAGGATCAATGGTCGTGGCACGAGGTAAGAAAGACTCAACCTGTATTTGATGCATGCTAAGCTTTCAAATAGTAGCATAAATACAGTCAATAGTAATGAGGCAGCCGAGCTATGGCACAAAAAGCTCGGTCACATGAGCCAAACAGGGATGGATGGAGATACTACGCAGGCGGAATATTCTTCCGGAATTGAAGAACTCACACTTACGGAAGTGTGAACACTGCATGGCTGGAAAGCAGAACAGAGTATCCTTCCAGAGCTCCCCGCCTCAACGGAAACCGGAGGTACTAGATCTCATACATTCAGATGTATGCGGTCCGATGCAGACACGAACACTTGGTGGGTCACTGTATTTTGTGACATTTATTGATGATCATTCAAGGAAGACATGAGGCATACACCTTGAAGAGAAAAGACCAAGTGCTTGGAGTGTTCAAGGAGTTTCACGCCCTGGTGGAGAGAGAAACCGGCAAGTAAGAAACTCCATGCACAGACATATAATGGTGGAGAATACAGAGGTCCGTTTGATCAGTACTGCAAGACGCAAGGAATCCGACATCAAACGACACCTCCGAAGACACCTCAGCTGAATGGCCTAGCTGATGGGATGAACAGAACCTTGTGCGAGAGGACAGAAGCTTGTTGTCACAAGCCAAGCTGCCGAAGACATTTTGGGGGGAGGAGGGCACTCATCACAGCAGTTCATGTTTTGAACATGTCCCCAGCGGCGCACTGAAAGGTAATGTTCCTAACCAAGCTGGACAGGTAAAGAAGTGTCTTATGAACACTTGCATGTCTTTGGGTGCAAAGCATTTGTACACATCCCAAAGGACGAGAGATCCAAGCTTGATGCAAAGAAGCGACAGTGTGTCTTTATTGGCTATGGTCAGGATGATTTCGGCTACAAACTGTATGATCCAGTGGAGAAGAAGATTGTCAGAAGCCGAGATGTTGTCTTTGTTGAAGACCAGACCATAGAAGATATCCGGAAGGATTGAAGACAATGCCCCAGCAATACAGAAATGTGAATCCAGAACCTCATACACCGGTGCCAGTACGAGTTGAAGATGAGGTTCCCAGACAGGAGGGTACAGGTGATGAAGCTCCCAGAGATGATGATCATGATCAACCACCAGTACCAGAAGTTCCACAACAGTTCCACAGAGAAGGTCTGACAGAGAGAGACGACCTTCAACCAAATACTCTGCATATGAGTATGTGCTGCTTACTGACGGGGGAGAACCCGAGAGCTATCAGGAGGCTGTGGAAACAGAAGACAGAGAAAAGTGGGAGGAAGCCATGGAAGATGAGATGAAATCTTTGCATGACAATCACACTTTTGAGTTGGTGAAATTGCCAAGAGGCAAACGGGCTTTGAAGAACAAATGGGTGTACAGGTTGAAGCAACATGAGTATACTTCACAACCCCGGTACAAAGCCAGATTAGTTGTCAAGGGATTCAATCAGAGGAAAGGCATTGACTTCGATGAAATCTTCTCTCCAGTTGTGAAGATGTCATCCATCAGAGTGGTACTCAGCTTAGCAGCAAGCCTCGACCTGGAAGTTGAGCAGATGGATGTCAAGACCGCATTTCTTCACAGGGATCTGGAGAAGAAATTTATATGGAGCAACCAGAAGGCTTCAGAGTCAGCGGGAAAGAAGACTTTGTGTGCAGACTCAGGAAAAGCCTATACGGTTTGAAACAGGCACCGAGACAGTGGTACGTGAAGTTTGAGTCAGTTATGGGGGAGCAGGGATACAAGAAGACCACTTCAGACCATTGTGTATTCGTTCAGAGTTTTCTGACGATGACTTTATCATCTTACTGTTATATGTAGATGATATGTTGATAGTTGGCAGGAATCAATCGAGGATTGATAATTTGAAGCAGCAACTGAGTAAGTCTTTTGAGATGAAAGACTTGGGGCCAGCTAAGCAGATTCTTGGCATCAGGATCGGACGTGATCGGAAAGCCAGGAAAGTTATACTTGTCACAGGAGAAGTACATCGAGAAGGTACTTCAGAGATTCCAGATGGACAAGGCTAAAGCGGTTAGCACTCCTCTGCTACCCACTTTAGATTGAGTACGAGACAGAGTCCCTCTACTGAGTCAGAGAAGGAGGAAATGAAACAGGTTCCATACACCTCAGCAGTGGGAAGTCTTATGTATGCCATGGTGTGCACGAGGCCAGACTTAGCTGTAGAGACTGCATTTTTGCATATCATGCCCAATGACGAGCCTCGTAAGGAGGCACTACCTTTTCATGTCGTGGAAGTCGCGGAAAGCGGTCGTCGGAAAGGGAAAGTCAAGAATTGACGTTTTGTGGATTTTATTCGTCGTTTGCTTCGGGTTCATCGTCGCCTTTCCGTTTCAAGATTACCCTCCACCCGGAACCCTATCTCTCTCTCTAACTTTCCATGCTTGTGACCCTTCAACTTCCATGCAAATTAAAATTCACCAACCAATTAAATTAATTTGAACTAAATTAAATCATTAAAAATACCAACCAATTAAATAACAACTTTAACATGAATAACGAGTAACCAAAACACAAAATAAAACACACACCATTTCACAAATTAAATAATTAAACAAACAATAATCAAAAACCATAACACCTATCTTCCAAAGCCCCCACGTGAACACCCATCCCCAAACACTAGCAAACAAAGCACTACCCATCCAAGAACCCATACTTATTCAAAGACCAAACAATAAACAACAATATCCTCCATGACCATTCTGCACAACCCATAACTCATCAACAACCCTCAATCAGTCCACTATAAGCCAGGCCAGCTGCTCCTCTCATCGGGACCTTGACTTCTTCCACACACCACCATCATCATCAAACTGAGGTGAAACAGCCCCTGACTTTTTTTTGATGCTTCAGTCTTCATTCATCAGCTCCCACGCCCCTTCACCACTAACTCATTAGAACAAAATCATCACAGCCCCCCTACGGCCAGCTCACTTCACACACCATCATCTTCACGCCTCTCACAGCGCATCCATATCACCAAATAGCCACTGCACCACTGCGAGCACATTACACAAAGGAAGTAGACCTGCACTCAAGAATAACCCTCCAAGAACACAAACAAACTCCTTCACTGCCCAGCCTCAGCAGCTCACGCCATCACAGCAGCCTTCCATCACCATGCATCGTGAACCATCATAGGTGAAGCCTCCATCAATCTCACCATCCACCAAGAACCCTTCTTCCATTGATCATCACAACCGCATCTGATCTTCACGCCTGGATCATGGATTGATCTTCAACTCATTAAACACCATCCACGGTAAAACCAACACAACCAGTCCTTCACGCCATACGCAGCCCCTTCATTCTTCAGGAAATCATCACAGCTCAACAACCCTTCAAGCCTCACGTTCAACAGACCTGCACCCTCACATAGCTACTAAAACACATGTAACCACTTCATGAACCCACTGACTTTCACGGCAGTTGACAGCTCCCTCTCCATCATCTTCTTCCCCACGAAAAAACCCTAGACACAGTCCTCACACCACTGTCTTGCCCCTCACCTTCATGCACTGCTGACCATCACCTTCTCGGCATTACCTTGATCAATCTTCATCATCACCATCAATGATCATTGCTCACTGCATCTTCACACGCCACAGTAGCCTCTTCTCCATGCCAACCAGCTCACGTAAATCCTCATGCCCACACAGTCCATACACAAGCTTAGCTCTCACGTCCCTCAACCGTATCATTCTTCACGCCCTCTACCACTTCATCATAGCCAAGATTAACACACCAAGAACTATCATGCACTTCACGAACCTAACAGCCCGACTGCCCTTCAACCCCTTCACGTAAGTGCCAGCCTTACCACTCTCCAACTTTACACACAGCCATGCAGCCCCACTCGGCACCATGCAGCCCTCTCACGTAAGCCACCTGAAACACGCCATTTACTCCCCTTGTCAGCCGAGAGAACAGGCCACAAAACCCTCACTGCCAGAGCAAACAGAAGCCACAAACCCTAGCTCCCGCTGCAGCCCTACACGCACCAAACTGCCGTGAAACCATCCCTGACACTGCCTCTAAACAGCCACGCTAACTGCCCTACAGCCCCATAGTCGACCATCAAAACAGCCGCAAACCACTCAATCAACATATCACACACAATCAAACCCTAGCCTCCTTCAGTAACACCCCTCACAACAACCATACTCACACAGCTCAAGTACCCAAGACCACGCCTTACACTCACGCACACATACCCTGCTCGTATACTGCCCAAATTCAACTCACCTCACTGCCACCATACACGCAAGCAGACCGCCCCTTAACCCCTCTGCTCACTGGAACCGAGCACTGCAGCCTCCTGACCGAGCATGTTTCACGCCCTTCAGACCTTCACTGCCCACGTCCCTAGCCACTGATCCACGTGAAGACAACCCTAGCACACAAGAACACCACGTGAACCCCTTCACTGCCAGTAAGCCGAGGAACAAATACACCCATGCACAAGTGAGCAGCCCTTTTTTAACACGTTGATACTCTTCACAGCACACACTCACGCGTGTTGACACCTTGCACTCACACTAAGAACCCTCGAACAACAGCCCTCATAACCGAGCAAAGACCACCAAACTGCCCAAAAAAACACTCCCAAAACCACGAGCCAAGAATAATCCAAGAGAGAACATGAGAATTTGAGTTGAAAAGAGAGAAAACAGCGAGTGAAAGTACAGAAAAAATCATGAGTGAAAATAACGAGTGAAACGGTGAAAACGGCGAGTCAAAACTGTGAGAAAATGGCCGAAAACAGCAAACTGTAACGCGGTGTGAAAACGGCGAAAACAGTTAAAACGGCGAACCTGGTGTGAAATAGCGAAAACAGCAGACAGTGAGAACAGTGGAATGATAACCCCTTCCGGCACCGCAGAACGCACTCCCGGACAGCGACTAAAAGGTAAGACCTGAGGGCACCCTTTGTTACTTTACTGTTACGGACGCGGCGTATTCGGTTGACGTCAGATACGTCTAATCGGGTATGCGAGGTCCTACATTAATAGTGGCCAAGTTACTGGCCCACATGTTTATTTTTGTATTTGTTATGTTATGAAAACTCATTTTCGAAGCATGTAAATTTAAATGTAAGATTTATTTTTATGAATGTGAATTAGGTTGAATTATCATTGTACATGTATGTTAAGTAGTTTTGATTAATATTGCACAAATCACAAACATTACAAGATGACATAAAGTAAGAGACCATTCCGAACCCAAAGGTTTGAGGTCTTCTCTGGCGAGGGTGAGTGCGGCCTTAAATCTCATTTTCCCGGCTCACACCGGGTGGCGACTCCATGTTATTTCGTACTTCTCAGCTAGGCCGCGAGCCTAGAACAGCGTCGCCGATTTCCTGTTGTCTACAGTCTGGCGACTCCACTGGGGATATAGAGAATTGGCTCCGAAATGATATCTTGTAATGTTTGTGATTTGTGTTTTAATTAATCATGACTACTGTGTTTATGCCTGTGTTTTAGACTGTTGTCATTCGTGTTTATGTTTGTGTTTTGGACTATTATCATTTGGATTTATTTGGACTCTTTGTTAAGAGATATGGACTTGTTTTCGTTAAATCGGGACAAGTTCATGTCCTTTTGACAATTAGGTCAAAATTTCTGAAATGCAGATGGGCCAGTTTGTTTTATGTTTGTGTTTTGGACCTTTGTCATTTGGATTTAGTTGGACTATTTGTTAAAAAGATATGAACTCGTTGTCATTTAAACCGGGACAAGTTCATGTCCTTTTGACAATTAGGCCAAAATTTCTGAAATGTCGATGGGCCAGTTTGCGTGTGGGCCTTTTATCATTCGAAGTTATTTAGCCGTGTTATCGCAAAAGTGTAAACTTGTTGGGCCTTTTCAACTGGGACAGGTTTGCATTGCGCAATAGTGTGATTGAATACTTTAAAATGATAACGGGCCAATTAGCGTAAATTATTTTTGAATATGTTTACATCATATATCATGTCATGCATACATGCATCATGTTAACCATTTTTGTCTTAAAAGCCATAAAAGACTCCTGTTGGGTTGGGAAAGAAGGAAGATTTGTCAAAGAACTGTCAGCCAGTGTGAGTAAGTCAACTAACGGGGAATCCCGCCTAGATTGATTAGAAGCCAAGGTAGCTGAGATTGTTGAGTAGTTGCAAGTCCTGAACAATGATGTGACCAGTTCGACCGTGCCATATACAGCTAGTAATAGAGACTTGTGCAACCAGAATGAAAGGATCATTGAGTAACCTTCAAAGGCTGAGCCTATTTCCTCAGAGATTGCTCCTATCAGAAACGGACAACTCCCTCAGCTTGAGTTCACTGTTGTAAATAATGTTTGAAAAAATTGAAGATGCAAGGAGAATTGGAGTTAAAGAAAGAATGGTTGAAGCCATATGAGTTCTACCTCAGAAGTCTAGCACAGACTATTCCTTATTGCAAATGTTAGCTTGCCGAAGAAAAATCAGATGACAGACACATTGGTGACACTAGCTGCGGCTTGAGAAAATCTGAAGAAATTGGTGATGTGATCATTTGTGTTGACAGCTGTAAGCAAACCGGCGTATGAGACAGATGAGATATTGGATGTGGAAATTAATGACAGAAAGCCTTGGTATCATAATGTTCAGAGGTATCTGAAACACGGAGAATTCTCAGCGAAATAAGCAGAAAAGACAGAAGATTGGGAAACAAGGCAATGAGACTACCAGATTTGGGAAATGAGGAATTCACCAAGTCGGTCGACGTAAGCAGATTGAAGCTGCACTTTGCTGAAAAAAGAAGACTGAGCAGTCACCAAGGGAACCGGTAGAAGACCTAACCCAGCGGGATAGGAAACGCATCCATGCATACATACATACACGTAACTTGCATCCTTTGTTTTGTGTTGTGTTTTTGCAGATTTCAGAAGAAAACCAACAGAGAGAGACCAGGGACATGTGGCACCGAGGAGCACAATGAAGATCCAACCCATCACGAAAAGGGAGTATCTCTTCACTTGCATATTTACATGCACATGTATTCATATTGTTGTTTTGTATTTGCAGGTTTAAAGAAAAAAGGAAAAAAGAAAGAAAAGAAAGCAGCAAAAATTAGAAAAAGCGATGAGCACTAAGGACGACGGTGAAGCCACTTTGACAGAAGAATTTCGGTCATGTCTGGCTGACGACGATGAAGTTAATACTGAAAGGAAAAAGCAAAGGCTGAGCAAGGAAAGCAGCAAAGATCAAAGGCGCGAGTACTAAAGACGACGGTGAAGCTACATTGACAGAAGGATTTCGGTCATGTCTGGCTAAAGACGATGAATTTAGCGCTAACAGGGAGGCAACCCACGCATTGTGTTGCGATTTCTGTTTTCATGTTTTGTGTATACATGTTGTAGAATTTTTAATTTCGTGTTATTTTTGTAGGTACAACAGATGCTTTCATTGAATTACCAGAAGCCAAGAGACATGAGTTTGTCACCAAATCTGTGGAAGAATTTTTCTGATGGCAACAAAGGTTGAAGAGTTGATTGACCAGATCCTGGCTTTTGAGCCAAAGCTTGATCCCATCCTCTCGACACTGGACTGGACTGAACTGATAATGATCCTAGCAAGAAACGCAGATTGGACATTGATCTGAATCGATGATGCGCCATGCTGACCAGGTATTCCAAGGCCTATTTGAAAGTTTGTGTTTTAATTGAAAAGTTTGTATTTTATTTTAATTGTTGAGAAAAAAAGAAAAGAAAAAAAAAATGAGTGAAAAAAAAAAAAAAAAAAAAAAAGAATGAAAAAAAAAAAAAAGAAATGAAAAATGAAAAAAAAAAAAGAATGAAAAGAAAAAATAAGTGAGAGAAGTCTTTGATAGACAGACGTATATCTGGTGATGACATTGTATGCTGTAGGGAGAAACCCTAGAAACAATAAGTTCGAGACGTGCTCTCATTTGGTATTTTGAATGGATTGATCTTAGTTAGACTCACGAGCACTTGATTATGGGATCCTAGCAGTAGAAGCCTGAGTGGTTAGCTAGGTGACTAGTTGAAGAGATGATGTATTGGTGAATGACCGTTTGTCTGAATGTCCACACTTGTTTGCTGATGCTATGATATATGATATGGTTGAAATAAAAAAAAATGTCTCTGAAATAAAAAATGAAAAGAAAAAAAATAGACCACCTATCAACCTATAAGCGTGAAGCTACTCCATGGGCGAGTATTAGGACCACCATGAGGAGAAATGCTACCTTAAAGGGTAGGTGTGTCAGAAAAAGAAAAAAAAAAGAAAAAAAAAAAAGAGAAGAAAAAAAGAGAAAAGAAAATGAAAAGAAAGAGACAAAAGAAAAAAAGATGAAAATCATATCATGTTGAGTATGCTGAAGTAATCACAGAATGTGATCAAGACATCCAGGTTGGTTAGACCCATTGGTTCGATTCTCTGAAACGAAAACACCAAGGTGGCTTACTTAAGGAATAAGCTGCGAAAGAGCCTTAGCACACACACATATGGAGTCTAGCTCAGATCACCCATTCAGACAATCGAAATTGAGTATATCAAGTACTTTGAAGGTTCTTCGGTTTCGACGCGAAAGCATTCGTTGAGGACAAAAATATGTCTATCTATCAAAGATTATCTCGTGAGAAGTGATGTAATGTGTAAAATAGAATATCATGTCAGCTTAGGGGCGAGGCCTCATATCAGCTTGGGGGCGAAGCCCCACGTCAGTATCAGTTGAAGGCGAGGCCTATCTCAACCTGGGGGCGAAGTCCACATCAGTTCATGATCGGTATCTGCCGGGTATGGCACTCTGGAGGGCGAGGCCCATATTAGTACAGTATCAGTTAATCTTGCCAGATACGGCAATCTTGGGGCGAGGCTCCACATCTTTATCAGCTTGGGGGCGAGGCCCATATCAGCTTGGGAGCGAGGCTCCACACCGACATCAGCATCAGTTCAGCCGAGAATGGTAATCCGAGAATGGAACAGAGTTCGAGAATGAACAAGCCGAGAATGGTAATCCGAGAATGAGAATGGAACAGAGTTCGAGAATGAACAAGCCGAAAATGGTAATCCGAGAATGGAACAGAGTTCGAGAATGAACAAGCCGAGAATGGTAATCCGAGAATGGATCAGGGTTCGAGGATGAACAAAGCCGAGAATGGTAAAACGAGAATGGATCAGAGTTCGAGAATGAACAAAGCCGAGAATGGTAAATCCGAGAATGGATCAGAGTTCGAGAATGAACAAAGCCGAGAATGGTAAATCCGAGAATGGATCAGAGTTCGAGAATGAACCAAACCGAGAATGGTAATCCGAGAATGGAACAGAGTTCGAGAATGAACACAGAAGCCGAGAATGGTAAATCCGAGAATGGAACAGAGTTCGAGAATGAACAAGCCGAGAATGGTAATCCGAGAATGGATCAGAGTTCGAGAATGAACAAAGCCGAGAATGGTAAATCCGAGAATGGATCAGAGTTCGAGAATGAACAAAGCCGAGAATGGTAAATCTGAGAATGGATCAGAGTTCGAGAATGAACAAAGCCGAGAATGGTAAATCCGAGAATGGATCAGAGTTCGAGAATGAACAAAGCCGAGAATGGTAAATCCGAGAATGGATCAGAGTTCGAGAATGAACCAAGCCGAGAATGGGAGTTCGAGAATGAACAAAGCCGAGAATGGTAAATCCGAGAATGGATCAGAGTTCGAGAATGAACAAAGCCGAGAATGGTAAATCCGAGAATGGATCAGAGTTCGAGAATGAACCAAACGAGAATGGTAAATCCGAGAATGGATCAGAGTTCGAGAATGAACCAAGCCGAGAATGGTAAATCCGAGAATGGATCAGAGTTCGAGAATGAACCAAGCCGAGAATGGTAAATCCGAGAATGGATCAGAGTTCAAGAATGAACAAGCCGAGAATGGTAAATCCGAGAATGGATCAGAGTTCGAGATGAACAAGCCGAGAATGGTAAATCCGAGAATGGATCAGAGTTCGAGAATGAACAAGCCGAGAATGGTAATCCGAGAATGGAACAGAGTTCGAGAATGAACAAGCCGAGAAGGGTAAACGAAGAATGGAACACAGTTCGGAATAAAGCTCGGAGGAAGAAAGCCTCATCTACAGTTCGGGAATAAAGCTCGGAGGAATAAAGCCTCATCTACACGGTTCGGGAATGGACCACCATTATCATCAGTTCTGGGGATGCGTCCCAGGGTCGAGGCCCACATCAACTCAACACAGCAGGTGAACCAGGTGACAGCTGGCGAGCCAGGTAAGTAGAAATGCATTGCACGTAACTTTGATAGAATTGTCATTGTCACACACTACACAAGTCCCATCAAAGTGGGGGCGACTGTAGACACTGCATTTTTGCATATCATGCCCAATGACGAGCCTCGTAAGGAGGCACTACCTTTTCATGTCGTGGGGAAGTCGCGGAAAGCGGTCGTCGGAAAGGGAAAGTCAAGAATTGACGTTTTGTGGATTTTATTCGCTCGTTTGCTTCGGGTTCATCGTCGCCTTTTCCGTTTCAAGATTACCCTCCACCCGGAACCTATTCTCTCTCTCTAACTTCCATGCTTGTGACCCTTCAACTTCCATGCAAATTAAAATTCACCAACCAATTAAATTAATTTGAACTAAATTAAATCATTAAAAATTACCAACCAATTAAATAACAACTTTAACATGAATAACGAGTAACCAAAACACAAAATAAAACACACACCATTTCACAAATTAAATAATTTAACAAACAATAATCAACAAACCATAACACCTATCTTCCAAAGCCCCCACGTGAACACCCATCCCCAAACACTAGCAAACAAAGCACTACCCATCCAAGAACCCACACTTATTCAAAGACCAAACAATAAACAACAATATCCTCCATGACCATTCTGCACAACCCATAACTCATCAACAACCCTCAATCAGTCCACTATAAGCCAGGCCAGCTGCTCCTCTCATTGGGACCTTGACTTCTTCCACACACCACCATCATCATCAAACTGAGGTGAAACAGCCCCTGACTTTTTTGATGCTTCAGTCTTCATCATCAGCTCCCACGCCCCTTCACCACTAACTCATTAGAACAAAATCATCACAGCCCCCTACGGCCAGCTCACTTCACACACCATCATCTTCACGCCTCTCACAGCGCATCCATATCACAAAATAGCCACTGCACCACTGCCGAGCACATTACACAAAGGAATGTAGACCTGCACTCAAGAATAACCCTCCAAGAACACACAACAACTCCTTCACTGCCCAGCCTCAGCAGCTCACGCCATCACAGCAGCCTTCCATCACCATGCATCGTGAACCATCATAGGTGAAGCCTCCATCAATCTCACCATCCACCAAGAACCCTTCTTCCATTGATCATCACAACCGCATCTGATCTTCACGCCTGGATCATGGATTGATCTTCAACTCATTAAACACCATCCACGGCAAAACCAACACAACCAGTCCTTCACGCCATACGCAGCCCCTTCATTCTTCAGGAAATCATCACAGCTCAACAACCCTTCAAGCCTCGCGTTCAACAGACCTGCACCCTCACATAGCTACTAAAACACATGTAACCACCTTCATGAACCCACTGACTTTCACGGCAGTTGACAGCTCCCTCTCCATCATCTTCTTCCCCACGAAAAAACCCTAGACACAGTCCTCACACCACTGTCTTGCCCCTCACCTTCATGCACTGCTGACCATCACCTTTTCGGCATTACCTTGATCAATCTTCATCATCACCATCAATGATCATTGCTCACTGCATCTTCACACGCCAATAGTAGCCTCTTCTCCATGCCAACCAGCTCCACGTAAATCCTCATGCCCACACAGTCCATACACAAGCTTAGCTCTCACGTCCCTCAACCGTATCATTCTTCACGCCCTCTACCACTTCATCACAGCCAAGATTAACACACCAAGAAATGATCATGCACTTCACCGAACCTTAACAGCCCTGACTGCCCTTCAACAGCCCTTCACGTAAGTGCCTAGCTTACCTCACTCTCCAACTTTACACAAGCCCATGCAGCCCCACTCGGCACCATGCAGCCCTCTCACGTAAGCCACCTGAAACACGCCATTTACTCCCCTTGTCAGCCGAGAGAACAGGCCACAAAACCCTCACTGCCAGAGCAAACAGAAGCCACAAACCCTAGCTCCACGCTGCAGCCCTACACGCACCACAAACTGCCGTGAAACCATCCCTGACACTGCCTCTAAACAGCCACGCTAACTGCCTTCATACAGCCCCATAGTCGACCATCAAAACAGCCGCACAACCACTCAATCAACATATCCACACAAATCAAACCCTAGCCTCCTTCACGTAACAGCCCTCACACAACCATACTCACAAGCTCAAGTACCCAAGACCACGCCTTACACTCACGCACACATACCCTGCTCGTATACTGCCCAATTCAACTCACCTCACTGCCACCATACACGCAAGCAGACCGCCCCCTTAACCCCTCTGCTCACTGGAACCGAGCACTGCAGCCTCCTGACCGAGAGCATGTTTCACGCCCTTCAGACCTTCACTGCCCACGTCCCTAGCCACTGATCCACGTGAAGACAACCCTAGCACACAAGAACACCACGTGAACCCCTTCACTGCTAGTAAGCCGAGGAACAAATACAACCCATGCACAAGTGAGCAGCCCTTTTTTAACACGTTGATACTCTTCACAGCACACACTCACGCGTGTTGACACCTTGCACTCACACTAAGAACCCTCGCAACAACAGCCCTCATAACCGAGCAAAGACCACCAAACTGCCCAAAACACTCCCAAAACCACGAGCCAAGAATAATCCAAGAGAGAACATGAGAATTTGAGTTGAAAAGAGAGAAAACAGCGAGTGAAAGTACAGAAAATCATGAGTGAAAATAACGAGTGAAACGGTGAAAACGGCGAGTCAAAACTGTGAGAAAATGGCCGAAAACAGCAAACTGTAACCGCGGGTGTGAAACGGCGAAAACAGTTAAAACGGCGAACCTGGTGAAAACAGCGAAAACAGCAGACAGTGAGAACAGTGGAATGATAACCCCTTCCGGCACCGCAGAACGCACTCCCGGACAGCGACTAAAAGGTAAGACCTGAGGGCACCCTTTGTTACTTTACTGTTACGGACGCGGCGTATTCGGTTGACGTCAGATACGTCTAATCGGGTATGCGAGGTCCTACATTAATAGTGGCCAAGTTACTGGCCCACATGTTTATTTTTGTATTTGTTATGTTATGAAAACTCATTTTCGAAGCATGTAAATTTAAATGTAAGATTTATTTTTATGAATGTGAATTAGGTTGAATTATCATTGTACATGTATGTTAAGTAGTTTTGATTAATATTGCACAAATCACAAACATTACAAGATGACATAAAGTAAGAGACCATTCCGAACCCAAAGGTTTGAGGTCTTCTCTGGCGAGGGGTGAGTGCGGCCTTAAATCTCATTTTCCCGGCTCACACCGGGTGGCGACTCCATGTTATTTCGTACTTCTCAGCTAGGCCGCGAGCCTAGAACAGCGTCGCCGATTTCCTGTTGTCTACATTAGCACACGCAGTTGGATTGGTCAGCCGGTTTATGTCAAACCCAGGACGGGAGCACTGGAATGCGATCAAATGGATCATGCGGTATCTACGAGGCACATCCAAAATGAGATTATGTTTTGGAAGCAGCGACGACAACCAGTGTTGATGGGCTACACCGATTCAGATATGGCAGGAGATGTGGATACCCGAAAGTCTACTTCGGGGTATCTGATTACTCTCTCAGGAGGAGCTGTGGCATGGCAGTCAAGGTTGCAGAGGTGTGTTGCACTCTCTACAACAGAGGCAGAATTCATTGCAGTTACAGAAGCTTGCAAGGAATTGCTATGGATGAAGACATTCGTCCAGGAATTGGGTTTCAAGCAGGAGAAGTACATTTTGTACTGCGATAGCCAGAGTGCTATCTATCTCGGTAAAAATTCTACCTTTCATTCGAGGTCAAAACATATCGATGTGAGGTATCACTGGATACGGGACGTCCTGAGCTCAAGGCTGTTAGAACTCAGGAAAATTCACACCGACGACAACGGTGCCGATATGTTCACGAAGGTTTTTACCGAATGAGAAGCTTGAAATCTGTCGTGCCATAGCCGGGATGACAAAACTCTCCACATAGTCAGAGTGGGGAGATTCAGAGAACTACGATTGGCTTGATCCCAACTCAGGGTACGTAGGCAGTCATACAGATGCAGCCAGGGGAGGATCCTTTGAGGATCCGATTTGGATGATTGATGGTCGGCTCAGATTTTGGGGAAATCTTCACCGAGGGGGGGAGATTTGTTGAAGACAGCTTGCAAGACAAGCTTATGAGACAGCTTGCAAGACAAGCTTGTGAGACAGCTCACAGCTTGCAAGACAAGCTTGTGAGACAGCTGTGAAAACGTGTGAACAGTGCACACTTTTCTAGCACTATAAAATGGAGCCTTGAGTCCATTATTCATCATCCCATAAATCCCGAAATTGAGAGAATAGAGAGTAAGAGGGTTGAGAGGGTTTTTTGTAAAGTTTGTATAATAAACTTTGTAATTCTTTTGTTGGTAGTAATAAAAGAAGAGTTTTCCTCTCACATCTCCTCTATTATTGTGTGTTTAATCACAACAATATCAACTCTTAAATTAATTTTTAAATATGAATTGGGATGGTTGAATTTTATATATATATATATATTGTATTCAATTTGGCTGAAACCAATGGCCTCGATTCAAACACGTCATTATTTAACTTTACTCTTGTGATCTTTCTTAATTATCTTGTTCAATCCCACAATCAAATCATATATAGTGTTTTCTTCTTAATACCAACTCACACCTTGGCGATGCAAACAAATTTAACAACAGGAGATTTCTGATTAGTCTATAGAGATATCATGATTCATTTATAGGAATCCCGTTGGTATTCATATATATATATATATATATAGAAACTTCTTTTATGCACAGGATGATCAGTGCAATTAGGATTTCAAAAATTTCCATTTTTATCTACTTCCACAGAATTTTTACAGTAACATTTAATGGCCAGGCAAAATAGATGTGAAATCGTTAATTTATTTTCTTACATCATCCTGCAATGACTGAACAAAATGAACCAATTAATAACTTGATTAGATGGTTTTATACCACCATATTTTATTAGTTGCTTTGTCTTCGAAATTAGGAGTAATAATTCTCTCAAAGAATGTAAATATGTGTGATATGATACTATCAATTAATAAGTTTATGACATGTATAATCATATCATATATAATAATTATTTTATTTAATAGATTTTTTTAAAAAAACATTTTTAATAATATGATTGGATTTTACCAAAATGGGATATATTTAGCATATGATTAGGCAACTTCTTAAATGTAAATTAGGTGGGATGCAGGATTTTACTTTAATACTGCGCTAATTGCTGGTGTTATTTATTTTTAAAGTTGTAAGGTAAGAAAAGGATGACTAAGCATATATTACTGTTAGAATTAAAGAATAAAAAAATTAATGAGATTTTGCAACTCTACTAGTTGATAATTATTATTTGTTAACATTGTCGTTAAGCCCTATACTTCAAAAAAAAAATAATTATATATTAATGTGATTTGGCAAAATCTATTGTACATTCAACATATCATATTTATATATACATTAACATTGATGTCGTCGATGAACCATGTCATGGAAATGTAATAATATTTATCATGTAAGCATGGATTCAAATGGTTGAATATTTGAATGCATGCTTGTACGAACGTTGAAAAGCTAGAAATCGCTGTAAAAAAAGCCTGAGACGAGCTATTTGTTGAAGTTTGTGGTTGTGAGGATGTGAAGATCCCTCTCTCTGTCTCTGTGTCATGGTGGTGGGGTTCGTTTGACAGAAACCGATAAAGTTGATATATAGTGAATATGGTTTCTCTCTTGATATTTCATTTAACTTATGACAGGCGTGGCCTGGAATTTGCTTTGCTTTGCTCCCAACCCAATCCTCTTTGAATCTACAGCTGATTCAACGTACATATATATTACATGTACTGATTTTAAAGAAGAGGGAGCTGGGTGTGATTGATGGATCATAGATACCTATTTAATTAGCTTAATATAAATATATTTGTTGATTACCCCACATGCTCTCCTAAAGCCATATTGCATGGGCATTCTGGATTTGTTTTGTTTTTGTTTTTTTAAGAACCTCACAAGCTAGCTAATTAAGACACATGACCACTTGCCCCCACTAAAGGGAAGTGTTTTGAGGAAGCACTGATTTTGGGTGCCTTTTCTCAATCGATTTCTCATTGTTTTTAACTGATCGGAATAAGACAAAGCACACTGCTTTGGATTGACTTAGTAGAATGCTATGTAGCTGTACAAATGTAAGATAATTTTGTCAAAACACTTTTATTTCAATTGAATAACCATGTTATATTGATCCGCTAAGCGAAAACTAATATATATATATATATATATATATCTCTCTCGTTGTGTGTGATTTTTCCTAACACAAATGCAAAAATAATAAAAATTATTTGAAGGGAATGAAGTTGGCACCAAACCCAGAAGCTAGAAGAGTGATGGGATTAGCCTTTCTTTTTCTTCTTTTTTTTTTTTTTTTTGATAAAAGAGTCATATCAACTACTCCTAAAATATGAGCCTAAAAAAGTTTAGACAAACGGCTTTGCACAAAAAAAAAAGACAAGTACAAAAAAGTTCATTCAAACGGCTTTACACAAAAAAAGACAAGTATAAACGGCAACATTTCTAGATAAAAATCAAAGAAAAACTAAAGAAAAACTAAAGGTATGCCTAAGATTTAACAGATGAGGGGAAATGAATTAAATCTACAGCAGAAAGATTAAAGTTTTCATGCTTAGATGATAACCATCTAGATATGAGTTAGCAATTTTAAAGCGAATAGAGAGAGCTTCGTTTGATGTCTTCTTAAAGATCCGATGATTTCTTTCTATCCAAATAAACCAACAAATCACTATGAAAAAGGATTAAAAAAATTCAAACAACTTATTATTCAAGCATATGGACTCAAGAGAGTGAATGAAATCGAATGGAGTACTAGAACAAACTCAGTTAAGACCCCACCAATTGAAAAACCATGATCAAATCCTCCAAACAAACGTACATGAAAACAAAATATGATTAGTGGATTTAAGATCATCATTGCAGAGAATACAAGAGAGGGAATTGACATCAATGACACATCTTCGGAAGAAGAAGTCTAATTTCGTTTGAATTTTATCTTGATGGGATTAGCCTTGGAACCTTGTGAGGATACCAAACTGATACCTCTCTTGAAATCACATACTAAATTAGGGTTGCTAGTTAACATGACAGGTGGAATCAGATACATATGTAACCAAGAAATCAAGGAATTATCTTGATCATGTCTTTGTATGTTTTTTTTTCTTGTTCAAATATATTCTTAACTCTTTATCTCCCTCAAAGCTATACCCGAGTGACAAAATTTATTAAGTTGTTTGACATAAACTCGATTACGCCTTGGAGCATCTCTGTTTGATAATATGCTCCAATTGGGAAAGATTTTATTATGAAGTTACATGCTCCAATATTTTTCCTCATGTATAGGCGTGATCTTTTGTCTGATCCATGTCACGTTAGTAAGTAATATGGGCACACTCATGTATGAGTATGAATCTGATAATATGTCGAAATTCATAGGTCTAAACAAATTATTTTAAGAGTTGAGGGTTATTATATTCTTAGTCCAAGGTCAATACTTGGCCGATGTGAGATATTTTTTCTCAACACCCTTGTCACTTGCATGTTGGTCTTTTTGATTGGTCATTACCACGTGTTAAGGTAGTGTGGGTCTACTCGTGCTGAGTTTGACACTGATATCATGTTCAAATTTATGAATCTAACTCAACCAAAAAATTAAACCAGATTACATGTGTTGAGGAAAAATATTTCATATCAGCTGTAGATTTTTCACGGACTAAAAATATAATATTAAGACAATCCCTAATTTTCAAATTAAGTTAGTCATATACATTTCAATAATACTTCTTGACACACATAAGAATTTATCGTTTTGTTTGGAGAGAACCACAGAGCATCGACCACGTTTATTCTAAGATTATCTCTTTTTTTTTTTTCTTTTTTTTTTTTTTGGAGACTGACCAGTTCCCCCTTGATGTATTGGATATCTACATTTTACCCCATACTGTTTCAAAAACTACCCAAAACCCCACTGACTTCAACTTTCCGTTTAATCTAACAGCACAAATATATATTTTTTAATTGTTTACAAATTTACCCTTTTTTCAAAGGCAAAATGGATATATTAATAAGCTTAAAAATGTCAATTTCCAAAGCGCAGAACAACAAGAACAGAGTACCCCAACCTCGTAAAACGAATAGCACCAAAAAGAAATACAAAATGTTAAACTTTGAAGAATTAACATTAGAGACAGAAAGGCACGATGGATAAAAAATGAGCAATAGCAATCCCAATTTTCGAATGAGCAAAGCCAAACCCAAAAAAATTCCGTCTAGCGGTAAGTGAAGTCATCTAACCAACAGAATTAACCGAGGTCAGAATTTACCCTTGATTGAGATAAAATATATATATATATATATATATATATATATATAAACGCTAAAATAAAATAAAATAATCAAATGTAAGTAAAATCAAATGATCATCAATTTGGAAGACTACAAACTTGAAATATTGGTGTATATTACAACTATATTGTATTCTAAAATGTTGCAGGTCTCTTTTTAAAAGATTATACATTGAAAATATTAGTATAAATACAACGCTAATAGTACGTGTTTCAAAATATCCATAAAATGTCCTGATAATTATGCAGTACTAATGATTTGTTTGTCTCCTTTTCCCCTTAAATTAAGCTCGAAAATAGCAACTCCTTTGCCAACATTTGATACATTTGCTTCTACAAGTAAAAGTTAGCTTATCACAAACTGATGATGGAATTCATAAGCAATATTTATGCAATGAGAAGCCTATTTTCTTTTTATTTTTCAATAACATGTACATACGTGCAAGTTTATTACTTGATATGCTAAAGTATTCATTAGAGTTGCCTGCAAAAATACCAAATTTTACTATCAAATATTATTAATTATAAAATTATATATGCTTAATAAAAAATTACTTTTAAAAAATTACTTTAATAATTGGGCAATTTCTCCCGTTGTCGTCTAAAATTATGTAAACGGAACATTTTCCTATAAATCGATTCTTGACTGATTTTGAATTTTGTTTTTCACCCGGTTCTTTTCTTCTATTTATTTTAGGCCTCCCAGGTTTGGCTCTTATAACCGGAGGTTGTAGTGCAGGCATTGTAAGTTGTAACCGTATGCCAGTTTATCCTATCTGGGAAAAGAGAAAATCTACAATACAACGGAGGTACCACATCATCTGTGCAATAATCCAATCAATCATTGTCACGCATGTTAAAATATTAAAAAATAACTAAAAAAAAATGGATTTTAAATCTTACATTTCATTTATTAATTGGTTGGTGATACCACGTCACTCATACCTTTGTTGCACCAAAGAATTAATCGGATACATTTTCTCTCAGAATGTGAGCAAGTAAGATTATATTTTTAAGGATTTATCAACTATGTCAAAATTAGTATGTAAGATAGAAGCCACGACATGCTTAGATGGTATACCACTCATTTGCCAACCCCCACATTGACGACAATTTTTGTTCAAGTCAACAGAATAATGTCCGTATTTTTCTTTAACATACTCAACAATTTCAAACTCCATTGTGCTAGAGCTTTGATAACTCTATTGTTATGAATCTCCAAGTGTTCTTTAAGAAGCTCTAGAAACCAAATCCATGTTTCCTCTTGGACTCGCTCTCACATATATTATACATACTGCAGCTAAATGAAATATTCCATTATTAGCATCTAAACTAACATCAGACATTAATATACCTCCATATAAACTCTTTAAATGGCATCCATCAATCCCTCATGAAGCCTTGTTGTTGGCCTCGAAAACTTATAAAGATCCTCTTGAACAAACTTTGATCTCCAACCAATTCTTGGCAAATCTTTACTGTTGCTCCTTGATTTGTCATCAAGATGACATTTGTATAATCATTGAGAAGAGTATATGAGTTAGCGTAATTCGCTACTGTTATTTCTAGAACTCTTTTTTTTTTTTTGCTTTGTACAGCCTCCTATTCGAAGTTTTCGTACTAAACCTCTTTGTTAACTCTGCAGCCATAGCCTCTGATGTAATATTAGGATTGTTCTTGATGGTGTTAAATAACTTAATAGGTACCCACTTGCTGGTGACTTCTGGATTCTTAACAACTGGAGGACATGTGTGGTCAGGCTGTTTCTTTATCATGAATTTTACTTCATCTACTATCACAGATGCATGAATCCTCCATTACTATCACAGATGCATGAATCCTCCATTGACATTTGGATGATGCTCTAACCTTTTCATTCTTTATCTTATTTAATATACATCCCTGCTGGATAGCGTAATCCTTAAGAACACTTATAAACTCGTCAGCATTGCTAAATACCTGCCCTACCTTCTTCATCAGCAAATCTCATATACCTTCTACATCTAAGTTCCCTTCCCATTATGTCCATTGCAGTAAATTCAACATTACAGCTGTCTGGAGCAACACCATCATCATCACTTGCATAATCTGATAGAACAGCTTCATCCTCACTAGGTGATAACTCGCCAAGATCATACATGCATACTCATGGCTTCATCAGTGTTAAGAGTCCTCTACATCCCCTACATCTTTATCAGTCCAATTCATTGAATCCACACAATTAACATCATCATTATATTCTAATGTTTCAGCTTGATCATTTGATACATTTGTTTGGATAAATTGCATATCCATTATTTGTTGTATTTGATCTTGAGTCACTTGTGAAATTGGATGGTAATAGCCAATAGCCTTAAACCCACTATATATGGGTAGTAGCTCTATCTCCAACTCAATAGCCTTAAACTCACTGTCTAATACCATACTTATAAATTTCAGAAACTGCATGTCGGTTTCTAACTCAATCACATCAAGTCTAAGGATAAATAGCCTTTATTTTGAATTTCTCTTCATCCATCCTATTTCTATTCACCATTTTTTTTATAACATCAAGTACTACATCAACCAAACTTAAACATTCAATATTGCATTCTCCAATATCAAGTATCTGCCCCCTAAAATGGATTTTCACTTCAATGTCAGGCATTTGTTAAGACAAAATAAAAATGATACATGCTTATAAAAAATATAAAATTAATAATCATCAAGACAGCCAAATGAAAAAAGTAAGACAATGGAAGCATAATACATAATATTTAGATCTAGGGTTTGTTAATCAATGACAAATATGAGAAAAATAAAATAAATAAAAATGGTGACTTCCCCCTTCCAAGAGACTAACATATTGATGTTATGGCCATTTAAGCTTTTTGAAGAAAATAACAGAGTAAGGAACAAAAAAATAATAATAAAAAATAAGAACAGCTTACTTTTTTGGCTTGTTTATTTAATTTATCTAATAGCAAGCCAATTACTCTTTTACCCTTAAATAAATATATATTTTAAAACAAATTATTTATGCTAGATTAAACGGAAAGTTGAAGTCAGAGGGATTTTGGGTAGTTTTTGAAACAATA
>SKCR01010226.1:0-22760 GCA_019454045.1 Zanthoxylum bungeanum | reverse complement strand
ATATAGTTATGTGACATGTTTTTATAGAAGTGTCTTATCGTAAGATTTTGATGCCTGATAACATGATCTTAAGTAAAGGTATGTATGTATATATATACCATCATCTGAGATGCTAGAGCCATAGGTTCATGTTTTGCAGCAAGAACCTCAAACATCCCTGCTAGCAAGTAGCAACGGGCTTTCTCATTTGCTGCGACCCATTTCTGGTAGGTATCGCGCACAACTTGGCCAGCATCTCTGACCGGCTCGGGAGGACATTCCTCCGTCAGGACAAACTTTAGGTCTTCACAGACCAGGATAGCGTTCATGTTACTTTTCCACTTAACATAGTTTTCTCCGGTCAATTTATCATTTGAGAGTATGGAAATAATTGGAGAAACCATGGCTGAAAATAAAATAAACATGCATTTAACATTCATTCATCGCATATTAAAATCATCAAAGAATTTTGGCATAAATTAAACATGATACATGAACTATGAATAATGAATTAGAAACCTAAGAGAATTACTATGCCACGGAGATCTATCATCCCACAAGTAAGTGCCGCCGTAGGGTAGGTCAAGTACTCGCATGATAGATTGAGACAATCTCAGTTGATTTAATATATGCGGGAATAACTCTTATTCCTATATTAAACAACTACTATTTTATTTGATCAAAGAATTTCATTAACAGTTAATTATTCCTTTGTGAGTGTAACCTGCCTTTTCGGGATTCTTTGACTTAACGAGTGAAGTGCCGCCGTAGGGTAGGTCAGTTCACAAGATACATCTAGAATCCCTATCTTTTCGGAACCCAAACTTGTTATTGATCCAAAACAAAGCCGTCTCGAGGCACCTTTTGAATCTCACATTTCTGGACTAACAACGGAGATCGTGGGATGTACTGTCGTATATCCCTCTCCCACTCACTATTTAAAACTTAAGGTTTCTATCTAAAATATCTAATATTTTATCTTAACTAGTGTGGATAAACTTATGGCGGCTAAAGCATAATTTATTTACACTAGTTTGTCATAAGTGAGCTAATCAATTTTAATTATTAAAATTGTGTATTTAATGTCTCATTAGTCTCTACAAACAGTTTTACTATATTAAATTAATTTAATTAGAGTGGTATAAGTGACCTACAATATTTTAACTCTTAAAATACTAGGCACTTAAAGGTCTAAAATCATGGAATTCTAAATGGTCAAAATTTTAATTAAACATTTAATAAATCTTATTATGTCATAAAATCCAATGGTACGTGGAATTGTATCCCGAGTACTGACCACATTTCCGTCCATACGAAATCGGCTATGGAATTTATATCCGGGTTTCCATCCTATATACCAATGGAATTTATTATGCACCAATTAAGTCCAATATATTAGAATTCAAGTTTTAGACATTAAATGCCATTAATCTAATTAATGATTTCAATGCATATCATATTCTAACTTAAACATTTTAAATTACATAAAATCATAATTTTATGTCTATTATGATAATGCATTTATGACATGTTATGGCAAGTAAAATGCATGAGTGGGCACCCTAGGCTATATGACATGCTATTCAAACAATTAGAAATAAACATACATATAACGTAAAATTATTTTGCATTGACCGGACTCTTATTTTTCCTATACTAATCTAATTAGTACATAAGATACTGATAAGTGGTAAATACATCACTTTTTCCCACTCATTTAACCTAATATTTTGTATTATTTCTCGAGTTTGATGAACATTTTGATGTGTTTTTGTTTATTTTACAGATAAAAATAATATTTCGACTTAATAGAATCAACTCAGGGCTAAAACGATGAAATTCGGATAAAAAAATATCAAAAACGAAATTCTTCTATACGCCACGAAGTGCAGTCAAAATTTCCAATTTTGCGCAATGTTCGTATTTTGTCCATACCTTTTCCGTCCGATGTCCGATTGAGCTGCTTCAAGTTGCAGATTAAAGAAGACTCGAAGATCTACAACTTTGAAAGTCAAAATAATTTCAAATTCTAAAGTTTTCATGGCCGAAATTGATGAACAATACAATATATTTTGTGTATATACTATAGTCATTTACAAAATATAAAATAAAGTTAATAAAATAAAAAAAAAATAACAATTGTCAAACTTCCACCAACATGCTTGCATGTTTGGAGCCATGTTTGATGCCATGTTTGGTGCCATGTTTGATGCCATGTCTCGTGGCATGTTTGGTGGAGTGTTTGGTGGAGCAATTCGTGGAGCAATTGGTGGAGAAATTGGTGGAAGCCTTTAGGTTTTTCTATAAATACCAAGCCATTTCATTTGTAATTCTCATGCTTTCCTTAGGTTTTTGTAAGGAATTTAAGGATTGCATCTAGTTTATATTTATTTTAAGTATTTAATTTATGCATTTTTATTTTCAGTAATAGCAATAGTTCTCTTATTCTACTTCTTTCTTTAATGTTTAGTAGTTAAATTTCTGCTGGGGGAAGGGTGAAGCTTTATAATTTTAATTTAGATTAATCTCCCTTAATTATAATATAAAATTTATTATTCACATTAAAAGGAATTACCGCCTTAATGGCTGGTTTTATTATTTTGCATAAAGTGGCACCGCCTATATGGCTGGTTTTTAGGTGACAGATAATTACCGCCTATATGGCTGGTTTATGTTTAAATATTATTACCGCCTTAATGGCAGGTTGGACTTCATTTAAATCTGACTTAACAAGGATTACCACCTATATGGTCGGTTGGGCTAATCACCGGTTAAATTCTATATTATACTAAGGGAGATATCTAAATTATAAATGGTAAAAGTGGATCCCATAACCCCAACATTTTATTTTTATTCTAGGGAAGTGATGAAACACAATACACACACTTAATAATTGATTTTCTTTTTATGGGTTGTTCTTTAGTTTGTTTATTGAGTCTTAAGTTTAATGCATCTTGTTAACTGGCCATTAAAAAGATTGATGGGGTAAACTTAAAATGAAATAGACATAGGCATTTTGGATGCAATGCTTGAAACATATCAGAACCAACTTGAAAGTATTCAGAGACAATCAGAATCTATTCAGAGGATGACAGATCAAATGAGATAATTAACAGAAAATCAGAGCTGCATACCTCAAGAATCATTTTCAGATGACACTGATGAAGCCTTCGAGTACCAATCATTTCATGATGACACTTCAGTAAAGGAGGAGGCTGAGCAGTATCAACAACCAGAGGTATTAGTTCAGGAGCCCAAAACAGTGAGTCTCTATTTGACTTTTATTATTCAAATTCTGACGAGGATGAAGTTGATCTATTTGTACCAACTGCACCAATAACAATTGGGGATGGAATTCTGTATCCTCAAAATGAAGATCTTGGAGATTGCATTGCAACGATGTTTGAGGAAGAATTACCAATCGCAGAGGATAAAAACGTACAGACAGAGACACCAGTGAGTGTACTGAAATTTTTCTTCTGTTTTGGACAAGATTTCAGCCCCGGAATGTCCCCGAAATAGTCCCCGAATAGCCCTTGAACTGCATTGAAATAGCGGACTGTTTTACACCCGTTACACGCGCGAACTTCACCTTAATTAGTTCAGTTTTTGAGTGAACTGATGTGTGATTTCAGATCTGATTTTTCAATTAAAATCAATCCTAACACAACCCTAAAATTACCCCAAAGTGTTTCCCAAAAACCCGAAATAAAATAAAACAAAACCGAGCCCCAAAATTGGCTTTTTGCGTGCGGCAGTGGGGTTTTATTTTGCCCACTGTTGTGACTTGTAGATGAAGGGGAGAAGGGTTTTTCCAACATCACAAGGTCTTCCAAGCTATGTCTCGTTACAAAAGGAGGGTAGTGTGGGCTACGCTCACAAATTAATTTCTAAACGGCTTAGAGATTTAGATCACACACCGAAATAATTTAAGGTTCTTCAATAATGTTTCTCAACTCTTGAGAGCTTGAAGAAGAGATGGAGGCTAGGGTTTTCTAGAGACTAGATCTGAAAAATAAAATAATAAATTTTCTTTTATACTTTGGGTAATTTGTTTCATAAAACAAATCAACCACTAATCTCCCACCACCTATAAAATTCGGCCAAGGCAAGGAATTCTTATTTGACTTTGTTTCCAAAACAAACAAATCATATTCCATACACCATAGGGAATTCGGCAAAACCTATTATTTTGACTTGATTTTGTTTCCAAAATAATCAAATCATATTCCTTATCAATGAGGAATTTCGGCCAAGATAGGGTATTTAAGTTTGATTTTGTTTCTCAAAAAAATCCTATTCCTTATCCAATAAGGAATCCTACCATGGTTATGATTTTTGTTTTCAAAATAATTCTTAGCCTTATTAAATTATATCATATATAATTTAATGTTCTAATTTAATAATTATCATCTAATTATTAATACCTTACATTAACTTTTAATGTATAGTCTCAAGTGTGATGTAATTAATATTATTAATCATATAAATAATATTTATTCTTTGTGAGTATATAATTGGACTATCCAATTTATTAGCTCCGCTAAAGTATATCGAGCTAGCACGGGGACCAAGTGGACCTACGGTTCCGAGCTCCAATAATCTCAAATATTAATTAAGCTCTGAATTAAAAATTCCAATATTAACTAAGGGTTATTCCATTAAAAATCCGAAGTTGCACTCTCGGTGCCGTAGATGAAATATTAAGCCGAACCGAGTCGGTGTCCACTGATATAGTCATTGCATACAAATTGATCCTTCACGAGTATCTTGTAATTAGAGCTGGGTCATAATGTCCGTTATACCCCTCTAATTATTTTTACCTTAAGTACCCTTGATTCTCTAATGAACGATTTATTCATTACTATTATGAATATTAATCTTTCTATTCGTAACAGAAAGACTTGAGTGCTCAAATCATTCAAGTACCGTATCAACCCTTAAGAAAGATACACATCTACTTCTCGCAAGAAGGAGTGAATTCCATGTCTATGTAAAACGTTCCCAGCTACAAAACAAAATGTGCCCTCAAAGCACGTAGTTATTGGTTGGGACTACTACACCAACCTCACCTTTGTAAATCAAAGGACACAACCCGCCATGCAGGAGTCCGTAGTACACTCAGGATTAAGATCAATCCATATATGACCATCAAGTATATTGAAATGAATTTCTTTGATTAACAGATATTATAAGAATGTCACTTCTATCTGGGTCCAGTCCTATATGATTGCATCATACAAGGTGCCTCCATTCTCATGGCTCTACATGGACGATTCAGATTAAGATCGCCATACGAATATAGAATGGACCGCAGCTATAGATAAACCGCAAATAAAATACCTGGTGTTTTTGCTCTCTATGGACTATTTAAGATCACTAACTTCAGACTTGAATCCTCTAGTGTATGACACTCATACACTAAGTCTGAAAGTACATAATTAATCTACGGTATTTACGAAGATATAATATGCGAAAATTAAACAAACAATTTGATAAATGAATAATGCATCTTTTTATTTCAAAAGGACATGAAACCGTTTACATCATATGTAGCTTTAGGGCATACATCCCAACATAAACGACCAAGTGAACATACCTTTTTTTTTACCTTACGGTATGTGCCAATGAGTTATTATTGTAGATTCCCCAGAGGGAGGGTGGAGCGAACTCTCTTAAATACCCAAGCCTCTTAGGCTCTTATCGCCTTGGTGACAGGAATAAACAACAAGTCCTCCAAATTAGTCTATCACATTAAGCTAAGATAATGATTATCTAGGTGCCTTCTTAGCTTTTCCTTATAGAAAGGTAGTGAGTGAAGGAAGACACCAAACCATCACCTAGCCTTAACAATGCCTTTTATTAAACTCCCTAAACCCACAATAGTCATGGTTAATTAAAGCACAAATCCAAACATTACAAGACATTATTTCGGGGCCGATTCTCTATCCCCAGTGGAGTCGCCAAACTGTGGGACACAGAAACTGGGCGACGCATGCTGTTCTAGGCTCGCGGCCTAGTTGGGAGTACTGAGTAGCCCGCGGGGGACTAAATCAGAGAATAAAGGAGTCGCCACCCGGTGTGAACCGGGAAAATGATTTAAGGCCTCACTCACCCCTCGTAAGGGAAAACCTCAAATCGTTGGGTTCGTAATGGTCCCTTACTTATGTCATTTGTAATGAATAGATTTGTGCAATTTTAACCAAGTCTATTCGACATATATCGGCAAAGTAATCTAAATTCCTATAAGGCCTAAATCTAAGTTTGCATGCTTCAAAAGTAAATTCTCATAACGGCAAACATACGATATCATACAATGACCATATTGAACAAATAACGATCTAAACATGACGTAAATAAAATTCCTATTGCGAAAGGTAAATGGCTAAATCATACTTAGAAGCAAATAACGTACTAGCAACCTAATCATGCTCGAATACAAGTTTGGTAAAATGAAATATGTGAATATCTCAAATGGTACGGGACATTGTATCCCGAGTGGAAACAATAATACCGTCCATTCGGATTCGGCTACGGAATTTATGTCCGGGTTTCCATCCAATATACCACAAGAGAGAGAGAACACATATCACATTCACCCGAATCACATCATACACTAATTAATAATTCTCACGCGAGATAAAATAACAAAATAACTAAAAATAAAAGATGATAAATAAAATGGGTGCCTTCAGGTCTAACCTCTTTTATCGTCTCTCGAAAGTGCGTTGGACGGCCGTCGAAATGGTTGATGTTCCGCAACTCCTTCAGTTTACTGGTTTGGCATTTTTCCTTGTTGTTTTACTGTTCAGGTCGCTATTTCCACTCTGTTTCACAGTGTTTCTGGTCGCGGTATTTGACTTACTGATTTACGGTATTTAGGCAAATTTTTACGGGTGCAGTTCGTGAGTTTTGCGGGTGCAGTTTAGTGATAAAACTGTACAGTTTTTTGTGGTAAAATTGTGTAGTTTTTATGGGTGCAGTGTGCAGTTTTTACGGGGCAGAATTACGGGTGCAGTGTGCAGTTTTTACGATTGCTGTGTGCAGTTTTTTGCACGGCAGAATTGCGGGTACAATGTGCAATTTTTACGGGGCTATTTTGCGGATATTTTTAGGCTTTTTTTGTGTGTGCAGTTCGCGGGTTTTGCGTGCTAAAATTGGGCTAATTTACTGGGCAGTTTGGCGTGAATTAAAGACTCTTATTTCCTTGGCAGTTTTGGCGTGATGGAGTGGCTAATTGGCGTGAAGTGGGGCTGGTTATTGTAGCTATAATGGGCGTGCTAGGTGGGGCTTATTTAAGTGTGGAGAGGGACGTGAAGTGAAGTTGAGGGGGGGAACATGTGGCTAGGTGAAATACTGGGGCTCACATGGAGGGTACGAGGCTTGAAGTGGAGTTGAGGTCAGTTGGTAAGCGTTAGGTGTAAAGGGAGGCAGATGGCGCTGAGTGAGGTGTGAAGTGGAGAGGGAAATTAACGTGCATGTGGCTGAGTAACGTGTGAAGCAGGCTTAGGGACGTGTGGGCAAGCAAGTCTGAGGCGTGAGCAGGTTACGTGAATGGGGCATCAACGTGAGGCAGGGGGTGATGATGCGCTGTGTGTATAAAATTGGTTGGCGAGTGTAGCTGTTGAACGTGAGAAAGGGCAGGTGTGCGTTTGAGGCAGTGAGTGAAGTGAAGGGCAGGCGTGAGTGGGTGAAGGGCAGGTTTAGTGCGCTGATTGTGAACGTGTGCTGAGGGTGAGTGGCTCGTGAGTGGAGCATCAACGTGAGGGGTGGAGTGTGAAGGCAATGTATTCTTTAGTGAATAGGCGATGTGGGAGAGTGTAAATGGAAGTGGCGTGAAGGCTAGTGAGGCTCTTGGTGGCTTGCGTGAAGGACTTTGGAGGCAGTAAGGGATGCTTGTGGCGTGAACCATGGGAGTCTTTGTGATGTGTTTTTGTTATGAAGATTCTAAGTATGTGCTAAGCCTTTTGGAAGTGAACTAAGGGTCCTTAAATAGGCCAATGAAGTAGCATTAATTGAGTAGGCAATGGCGCATTAATTGGGTGGCAAATTGATGTTGAAAATTTTGAAAAGGAAGTGTTTTTGTCAATGGGCGTTGGGTACAATGGTTTGTGTTTGACTTGGTGAAGGGAGGCCATTAAATGGCTTAGAAAAAATGGTAAAGGGGTGGCTTTGATGTTAATGAGTGTGGGGTAGGCTTTAGGTGAGTTAATTTGGTTGTTTGAATAGTTAGTACTGAGGTAAATGTTGTAATAGGCGTGGGCTTGGTGTGTTTTTTGACTTGGTCTTGGTGGGATTATGGGTGTGGGTTTGGTGTTTGGGCCAAGGGTGATCTTGATGTAGGGAACGCCTTCCCCTCGAGCAGCGGAAGCGGTTAGGCTCAGGAATCGGACTTGAAAAATTTTTCTGCTCTTCCCTTGCTTTGGCCGAATGTTACCAGTGATATTGCTGAAGTCTTGGACAAAATTTCAGCCCATGAATAGTCCCGAAACAGTCCCCGAACAGCCCTTGAACTGCAGTGCAAAAACTGGACTGTTTTGGACACTTAATGGGCGCAGAAGTCACCCAACTGCAAGTCTGATTTGCGCCTCTTTCAGGTCAGTTTCAAATCTGATTTTTCTCCCAAAAACAATCCTAATACAGGCGTTAAGATATCCTAAAGTGTTTCCCAAAATCCCTAATGAAAATCAAACAAAACGGATCTCCCTGAGACTCACTGAAACTTGCGCAAATTGGAGAAATTCAGGAAGGGAGTGCCGCAGATCCTAGGGGCAAATTGAGGATGATTTTCAATGTCACGAGGTCTTCCGAACTATGTCTCGACACTAATGGAGGGTAGTGTGGGCTACAATCACAAGAAATCTCTAAACGGTTTAGAGAACGATCATACACACCGAAGAGAGATCTCAACGTTTGAGAGCTCGGAGAAGGAGATCGAGGCTAGGGTTTTTTCAAAGAGTTCTGTATAAAATTAAATCATAATTTTCTTTTATACTTATGGTTAATTTGATTCATAAAACAAATCAACCACTAGTCTCCCAATCTATGTAGAATTCGGCTGGGGGGGGGGGGAATAGGTCTCCTTGTTTTATTTTGCTTCCAAAATAAACAAATCCTACTCCCATCACTACTCCTAAATTTCAACCATACTAGGATATTATTGGATTTGATTTTTTTTCCAAAACAAACAAATCGTATCCCTAATTAGACACCAAAATTCGGCCAATGGGGATATTAATTTGGATTTGATTTTGTTTCCTAAACAAACAAATCATATTCCTTATCCTATAAGGAATCCTGCATTGATAATAATTCTTAGCCTTATTAAATTATATCATATATAATTTAATATTCTATTTTAATAATTATCAAATATAATTATTAATACTTTATATTAACTTTTAATATAAAGTCTCATGTGTGATATAATTAATATTATTAATCACATTAATAATATTCCTTTTGTGAGTATATAATTAGACCATCCAATTATACAAGCTCCGCTTAAGTAAATCGAGCTAGCACGGGGACCAAGTGGACCTACGGTTCTGAGCTCCAATAATCTCGAAATATTAATTAAGCTCTTAATTAAATATTCCGAATTATCAACTCCAGGTTATTCCACTAAAAACCCGAAGTTGCACTCTCGTCACCATAGATGAAATATAAGGCCGATCAAAGTCGGTGTCCACCGATATAGTCATTGCATATAAATTGATCCTTCACGAATATCTCGTAATTAGAGCCGGGTCATAATGTCCGTTATACCCCTCTAATTATTTTATCTTAAGTACCATCGATTCTCTAATGAACAATTTATTCATAACGGTTATGAATATTAATCTTTCTATTCGTAACTATTCGTAACAGAAAGAGTTGAGCGCTCAAATCGTTCAAGTAGCGAACCAACCCTCAAGAGAGATATTCATCTACTTCCCGCAAGAAGAGTGAATTCCATTGTCTATGTAAAACGTTCCCAGCTACATAACAGACTATGTCCCCAAGTACGTAGTTATTGGTTGGGATTGCTACACCAACCTCACCATAGTATATCAAAGGCATATCCCGCCATGCAGGAGTTCGTAGTACACTCAAGATTAAGATCAACCCATATATGACCATCAAGTAGATTGAAATGACTTTCTTTGTTTAACGGATATTATAAGAATGTCATTTTTATCTGGGTCCAGTCCTATACGATCACATCATACAAGGTGCCTCCATTCTCATGTCTCTACATGGACGATCCGGATTAAGATCGCCATCCAAATATAGAATGGACCGCAGCTATAGATAAACCACAAACAAAGTACCAGTTTGTTTGCTCTCTATGGACTATTTAAGATTACTAACTTCAGACTTGAATCCTCTGGTGCATGACACTCATGTACCAAGTCTTGAAGGTACATAAGTAATCTATGGTATTTATTAAGATATATAATATGCGAAAATTAAAACAAACAATTTGATAAGTAAATAATGCATCATTTTATTTCTATGCAATAGAAAATCATTTACATCACATGTAGCTCTAGGGCATACATTCCAACAATATCCCAGTTGCACTAGAGCAAATGGGACATGTCTCGTAAACCTAGACCATCTAGGTGACCATCAAACACTTTAGCCGGCAAAGTCTTAGTAAACGGATCAGCAAGGTTCTTTGCTGATGCAATCTTTGTGATGGTAACGTCGCCTCTCTGAACTATCTCCCTGATGAGATGATATTTCCTTTCTATATGCTTTCCCCTCTTGTGGCTTCTTGGTTCTTTGGAGTTTGCCACTGCTCCACTATTATCGCAATAGAGGGTGAATAGTTTATCCATATCTGGAACAACTTCCAGATCTCCCAAGAATTTACGGAGCCAGACTGCTTCTTTAGCTGCTTCACAAGCCGCTACATATTCAGCCTCCATGGTGGAATCAGCAATGCAAGATTGCTTTATACTCCGCCAAACAATAGCCCCACCACCTAGGGTGAACACTGATCCAGATGTGGATTTCCTAGAATCGACATCTGTCTGAAAATCAAAATCTGTATATCCTTTTAGGATCATATCCTCACCAGAATATACTAGCATATAATCTCCCGTTCTCTTAAGGTATTTGAGAATGTGTTTCACAGCCACCCAGTGATCCAATCCCGGGTTTGACTGAAACCTATTGACTACTCCCACTGCAAAACAGATGTCCAGTCTCGTGCATAACATGTCATACATGAGACTACCAACTGCTGAGGCATATGGGATATGTCTCATTTCCTCAACGCCTTGAGGTGTCTTAGGAGACTGTTCCTTCGATAAATGAATTCCATGCCGATAAGACAGATTGCCTTTCTTGGAATTCTGCATTCCGAATCGCATAAGTATCTTGTCGATGTAGGACGCCTGAGACATAGCTAACAGCCGTTTCTTGCGATCCCGAAGTATCTGGATCCCAAGAACATAACTTGCCTCTCCCAAATCTTTCATTTGGAATTGCTCAGCTAGCCAGTTTTTAACGTTTGATAATATTTTCATGTCATTCCCAATGAGCAAGATGTCATCAACGTACAACACAAGGAAAACCATCTTCCCGTCAACAATGCGTTTGTATACACAAGGCTCATCAATATTCTGCTCAAAATTATAGGACTTGATCGTTGTATCAAATATTATGTTCCAAGATCGGGACGCCTACTTGAGTCCATAAATGGACCTCTGCAGTTTGCAAACCTTTTGCTCCTGACCTCGGGCTATGAACCCTTCTGGTTGTACCATATAGATACTTTCATCAAGATTGCCATTCAAGAATACAGTCTTGACGTCCATTTGCCAAATTTCATAGTCATAATATGCGGCTATGGATAGAAGAGTGCGGATGGATTTTAGCATGGCTACTGGCGAGAAAGTTTCCTCATAGTCAACTCCATCTTTCTGGGTATAACCCATGGCCACTAGCCTAGCATTGAAGGTTTGTACCTTCCCATCTGATCCCCTCTTCCTCTTGTAGATCCACTTGCAACCTATGGGTTTTACTCCATCAGGTTGGTCTACAAGTTCCCAGACTGAGTTGGAGTACATGGACTCCATCTCTAGGTTCATGGCTTTGAGCCATTCTCTTTGTCAGGATCATCTATTGCACTACTGTAGGTCAATGGATCATCTACACCATCGCTGGAGGCGACAACTTGTGCCTCTCCAACTCCTAGATAATGATCAGGTTGTCGTACAACCCTCCCACTACGTCTAGGCGGTAGATCATTATGACTGGGAATCATCTGACCATCAGATTTCGAAAGTGCTATGTATTTGTCAACTTTTGTTGACGATGGTGCGCTGGTAGAACCAGTAAGTAACTCCGCGAGTAACATTTTACTCCGAGGTTTGAACTCCCTCATATAGTACTGCTCTAGAAATGTAGCATTTTTCGATTCAAATACTTTGTTATCATCAGGACTATAGAAGAATCCTCCCCTAGTTTCCTTCGGGTAGCCTACAAATAGGCACACCTGAGAACGTGGTTCCAATTTTGTGGTCTTATTCTTCAGCACATGTGCTGGACACCCCCATATGCAGAAATGTCGTAAACTAGCTTTACGACCATTCCACAACTCTAAGGGAGTCTTAGGAACATAGTTTTATGGAACTACATTGAGAATATACATCGCGGTTTGCAGTGCATATCCCCAGAATGAACTAGGTAGTGAGCTATAACTAAACATTGATCTCATCATGTCTAGTAGGGTTCGATTTCTCCTTTCTATCACACCATTTTGTTGTGGTGTTCCAGGTGCTGTGAGCTGGGATACTATCCCATGCTCAACTAAGAATTCCTCAAAGTCTCTGTCGAGGTATTCTCCTCCACTATCCGATCGTAGAGTTTTGATCGTCTTACCTAGTTGGTTCTCAACCTCAGCTCGATACTCTTTGAACTTTTCAAAGGTATCTGATTTATGATGCATTAGGTAGACATACCCATATCTTGAATAATTGTCAATGAATGTGATGAGGTATTCATAACCACCTCGGGCTTTTACATTCATCAATCCGCAAACGTCCGAATGTATTAGCTCTAGTGGTTGGCTGGCTCTATACCTTTTCCTGTAAAAGGTCTCTTGGTCATTTTTCCTTCTAAATAGGATTCACAAACTGGTAAAGTCCCGAGCTTTAACTGGTTTAAGGCTCCGTCCTTTATCAATCTATTTATTCGGTCAAGGTTGATGTGACCAAGTCTAAGATGCCATAGATACGTGTCATCGTGAGAAATCTTTTGCCGTTTCCTTTTTGGTTTTTCAACCTTAAACATTTCAGTGTTGAGCAGTGACTTATGCGTTAACGGTCTTAACACATACAAGTTATTTTCTGAGTTTCCTGTGTATATAGTTAATCCATTTCTACCAATAATAACTGAATTGCTATTAAAAGAAATAGAATAACCATCATCCATTAGTTTAGAAACGGAAATCAGATTCATGCAGAAACCATGAATGAATAACACATCGTTCAAATTTAAATAATTATTATTAATAAAACTTAAACTAGAAACTCCCACTACTCTTGCTGAAACGGCATCCCCTGTCCCGACTCTCATGGTGCAAGCGCCTTCAGCAAGGTCCCTCAATGAATCAAGTAGCTGTAAAGAAGAACAAACATGGTTAGTGGCGCCAGAATTAATAATCCAATCGGATTTATCATCCTCCACTAATAGAGATTCAATAACAAGTAAATCATATTTACCTATTTCTTTCTTCTCCTTCAGCTCAGCAAGTTATTTAGGACAGTTCCTTTTCCAATGCCCACTCTTGTCGTAGTGGAAACATTTTCCTTTGGGCTTGGAATCCTTGGAGCCTTTCTTGTTCTTCTTTTTAGTGGCTTTACCTTTAGCATTTCCAGTGCCTTTCTTCTTTTTCTTTACAGATTTGGAAGATTCGGCAACATTTGCCTCTGCACTGGATTTAAGAGGATCCACCAGCATGGACTCATAATGAGTGAGCTCATTCAGCAGTTGGTGTTGGTTTCTATAATTAGTCCCAAAGAAAGATTAAGCCATAGAAATACAAATAACATACATGCAAAGCTTGAAGGATGGCAGAAACATACTTACAAAGCTTTGTGATGAAAATGGTGAAGAGGATCCTTGAGCCTCCAAGGTGGGTGATATGCGGCCAAGAACAAGAATGATAGAAGTTGCAGATCTTGGGGCTGTTTTGGGCCAAGAACAACAGTGTGAGAAGCCTCAAATCTTCTAGTACTCCAAGCTCCAAATGCGTTTCCCTATCACCTCCTTTGATCCCTTGTTGTGCTAGCAAAAATGGAGAAAACAATTTTCTGCCATGGATGAAGCTCACGGCTTGCGTGAAGAATAAGGAGAGGAGAGAGTGTTATGTCTTTTTTTTTTGTTCTCAATTTGTTTTTTTAAACCGTGTGAGACCAAAATGAAAAATAAAAGAATATGATATCAAATACCAAAATGAATTTTTTAATCAAAAAACCATTCAAAAACCGTGAAAGGTTTTCCCTCCAAAATAAAATTCATCATTTGCCATCATTACCTTGCTTTGAGATTAGAGACAATGTATCATCCCTTAAAGGTGACTAGATACATCCATCATCTATTCGTATCAAGTAATGAGATATCGCGATGCGATTTGCGGATACCACTCGATTCAAAATACGAATGTGTCCGCAAACACTTTCGGGCTCGGTTTCTCTAATTCCGAATTAACGAATTTCCGTCGCGACGTGAATTAAATAATTACGCCTAGCAGAATTATTATTCAGATCGCTAATGAATTAATTCTAATTAATTCGTTTGCCCGAATTAAAATCCGATTTTAATTCCGCGTCGAAATCTAATTTCGTTTAATAATATATCGAATATATTTTTTTATCGATTAATTCCAAATTAATCGATCTCTCTCTCTCTCTCCTAATAAGGCATTTTATCCAAGATAAAGTTTCTCCGTAATTAATCCAAGATTAATAAAGTTCGAATCAAACATCATAGGTGAATCTTCAGGAAGCGACCCAAGAGATCTCCGGATATGTTGGCAGTAAATACGGTCGTTGGATAATCCAAACACGTACGTACCTCGTACTACGTTTTTACCGATTTACAAGACAAGGTTGGCTTCTAGCAAAACGCCATGCTTACCCAATTCTCCAGAAAAATTCTTACTGGAATATTAGATCTTTATCAAGCATAGTATACCGCAGTATCGAGTATATCGATCCAGTATCGGACGATCACATGTTAGGCCTGGGGCTGGAACTGTGTCTGCCCCGTACGAAACATATATCGGATATCAAACAACTAGTCTCTTTAAATTGGACAATCCTGACCTGGTCATATTGTCCCGACGGTTGCAACCTTTTATAGAGTACTAGTTTTGTATCCTGCGTGATCATCATCTCCATATGTCTGAAGTGATACTTCCATCTTGACATCACATCCAGTACACTACGATTCTCGATAAACCCAGAAGAGGCGTACACAGAACCGGTTAAAGCCCCGAACCACCACAACCAAAGTTTACCGATTGTCGCAAGTACTAGCGATGGAAGTCTCAGGTTAAGACCATATACACCTACCCTGATGCGGCCTCCCATAGACACGCAGACATACTACCAATGGGATTCCGCGGGGTCTGTCCAGAGCGAAGCTGTTTTCCGTACTATCGGTAAAACACAACCTCCTAACGCACTTGCCTAAGTATCCAATACTTAAATATATGAGAACTATGCCGTTGTGCCATCACAACTCGCACAAGTGCAATACTAGTCTATTCCGCATTATCGATGTTCGATCTCGATAATTACTCCGACTAGGGATATTAATGATTAAACCTTTTTATATTGATACTGTCTCATATCATCTCAATACGGAACTAATCATATGGACTTTTGCCATTAATATATCAAAGTAAATAATTTTACAAAACGGCAAAAGGCAATTTCATTATCACATAGTTAATTTTGTACAATAATACAATATCTTTACAAAACAGTGACGCTATGGGTCATAATGTCCAACAATCTCCCACTTGGCCTATAGCCAGTCACTCAAGCATCTAATACCTGAACTATGTATATGTCGTTCAAAACTTGCTGAAGAACAGCCTTCGTCACCGGATCTGCAATGTTGTCATCCGATGCGACCTTCTCGACTTTTACATCGCCACGATGTATAATTCTCCCGAATCAGATGGTAACGCCGAAGAACATGCTTGGATCGTTGATGAGACCTTGGTTCCTTAGCTTGTGCTATAGCCCCGTTATTGTCACAATACAATGGTACAGGCTCAGCTGCTAACGGAACTACTCCTAATCCGATTAGGAATTTTCGGATCCAAACTGCCTCCTTTGCTGCTTCTGATGCAGCAATATACTCCGTTTCAGTTGTTGAATCGGCAACAGTATCCTGCTTGGAAGATTTCCAGCTCACTGCTCCGTTATTCAAACAAAAAATGTAACTGTAGACAACAGAACCTGGGCGACGCTTTTCTAGGCTCGCGACCCAGTTGGGAAGCATGAAATAACATGGAGTCGCCACCCGGTGTGAACCGGGACAAAGATTTAAGGCCGCACTCACCCCTCGCAAGGGAAGACCTCAAACCGTTGGGTTCGGAATGGTCCCTTACTTATGTCACTTGTGATGATATAATTTGTGCAATAAACTAACCGAATCTATTCAACATTCATGCTCAAGGGTACTTAGATCTAACATGCTTTCATCCAAATAATTCCACGCAATGTAACACAACAAGCATATTGAACCATTAAATCAACATGTATAAATCATTACCCAAACGCATCATAAACTAAGAACATGCATAATGAGCAACCTAAACATGCTTTAACAAATAAATAACAAACTAAATTAAACCATGCTTTAAATAATAAACATATAACCTAAAGACTATAACATGCTCAAATACAAATTAGGATGAGACGAGATGCGTGTATCTTCAAGTGGTACGTGGCATTGTATCCCGAGTGCAGACCATACTACCGTCCATTCGGAATCGGCTATGGAATTTACGTCCGGGTTTCCATCCGATATACCACAAAAGGGGACACATATCCCGCTCATCCAACAATCACATCATGCCTCAAACGACTCTCATGCAATAATATTTCAAAAATAAATAAAATAAATGAAAGATATAAGTAAAAAAGGTGCCCTCAGGTCTAACCTCTTTTGTCGTCCAAGAAAGGGCGTTACACGTCCGTTGGAAGGGTGAATGATCCGCAACTCTTTTGGTTCACTAATCCAACTTTTTCCTCGCTGTTTCGCTGTTCGGCGCTGCTGTTTTTTACTCCGTTTCGCTGCTGCTTGTTTTTGTTGTATTTTCTGGTCACTGTTTTGGTCGTTTTGGGGACTGTTTTGGTGTCGGTTTTAGGGACTGTTTGGGGGGAGTTTTGCTGGACAGTTTGCGACAGTTTTTCAGGGTGCAGTTCGGTTAATTCGGGGACTGTTTTGGGGTATTTTATACGGCTGAGTTGGGCTGGTTTTTGGGTGTTTATACGGCTGAACTAGGTGCAATATGTGAGGGAGTTATGTTGAAGGCAGTAAGGGCTGTGTGGTGTGAGGCTGCGTTGAGTGTGTGCGTGAGGCTGTGTTGAGTGTGTGCGTGAAACTAGGCGTGATGGGCTGATGAGGGTTAGGTGCGTGAGCGTGTGTGCAAGGGGCAATGTTGGCGTGACAAGGAGTGGGCGTGAGTGAGGGCTGGTATGAGGCTTGTTACGTAAGCGTAGGTGAAGGTTTGCGTGAGGGCTATGGCTGCTGACTGGGGTGCGTTAATGGAGGGTGTATTTGTGAGGCTGTGTGGCTACGTGTTGAAGAGGGCTGAAGGTGTTGGCGTGAGAAGGGCTTATGCGTGGGCAGGTGGCTTTCGTGAAGGGCAGGCTGTGAAGTGTTGCAGGCTGGTGCGCTGAAGGCTGAGGCTATTGGCGTGACTTGAGGGTTATGTGGCAGATTAAGGGCTGCTGAAGGGGCAAGCGGCGCTGAAGTTAGTTTGTTTATTGGGGGCTGATGGCGTGTGGATTTTAGGCAGTGGCTGAAGATAGGTGGCGCTTGAAGGTTTGTTTGTGGACAGGGCTAATGACGTGAAGGAGCTAGGGTTTATTTTGTTGTGATTTTCGTGTGAGTTATGTGTATCAGCTAGCTAGTCAGTCCGGGTTTAGAAAGATGGGTTAATGGTTCTTTTTATAGGCCAAGGGAGGGGGTTTTACCTTGTTTGGGTAGGAGAAGGATTTGTGTGTTAATTGGGGATATCTTTTAATTAAAATGAGATAGGGAAAATCTTTTAACTAAGGGAAGTGATTTGATTTATTCTTTTTAGTTAAGGATATGATTTATTTAATTTAGGAAGGTGATTTAATTTAATTTAGGAATGTGTTTTATTTAAATTAGGAATTTAATTTAATTTAATTTCAAGTTCAATTTAATTGGTGATGATGTGATTTAATTTAATTTAAGTTTAATTTAATTGGTTTTAATTATTTAATTTGTGAGATGTGTTTTAAATATTTTAATTATTTAATTTGTGAGATGTGTTTTAATGGGTTTGGTGTGTTTTAAACACAGGTCTAACAAGCGAACCCGAAGCGAAACAAGCGAGTTAAATCTGACAAAAATTCCATTTTCCAACTTTACCCTTCCACGTCCATTTCCCGCGGCTTTCACAACTAAAGAGGTAGTGTCTCCATACGAGACTCATCATCGGGCTGATATGCAAAAATGCAATGCCTACAGTCGCCCCCACTTTGATGGGACTTGTGCAGTGTGTGACAATGACAATTCTATCAAAGTACGTGCAATGCATTATTACTTACCTGGCTCGCCAGCTGCCACTTGACTTGCGTGTTGATTTGATTTGAGTTGATGTTGAGGTGCTTCGACCCCTGGTCCATTTCCGAACCGATGATGTGCTGTGTGTGTGGTGGAGTCCATTCCCGAACTGTCACCGTTGTGGTCCATTCCCGAACCGATCTCCATTCCCGGAGTGTAGCTGTGATGTAGTGTGATGAAGTCCATTCCCGAACTGTCACCGTTGTGGTCCATTCCCGAACCGATCTCCATTCCTGGAGTGTAGCTATGATGTAGTGTGATGAAGTCCATTCCCGAACTGTCACCGTTGTGGTCCATTCCCGAACCGATCTCCATTCTCGGAGTGTTGTTGTGATATGATGTGATGAAGTCCATTCCCGAACTGTCACCGTTGTGGTCCATTCCCGAACCGATCTCCATTCCCGGAGTTGTTGTTGTGATATGATGTGATGAAGTCCATTCCCGAACTGTCACCGTTGTGGTCCATTCCCGAACCGATCTCCATTCCCGGAGTGTTGTTGTGATATGATGTGATGAAGTCCATTCCCGAACTGTCACCGTTGTGGTCCATTCCCGAACCGATCTCCATTCCCGGAGTTGTTGTTGTGATATGATGTGATGAAGTCCATTCCCGAACTGTCACCGTTGTGGTCCATTCCCGAACCGATCTCCATTCCCGGAGTGTTGTTGTGATATGATGTGATGATGAGTCCATTCCCGAACTGTCACCGTTGTGGTCCATTCCCGAACCGATCTCCATTCCCGGAGTGCCATTCTCGGCGTGCCATTCCCGGCGTGCTCATTCCCGAGCTGTCCATTCCCGGACTGTCCATTCCTGGACTAAATCTCCATTCCCGGAGTGCCATTCCCGGCGTGCTCATTCCCGAGCATGCTCATTCCCGAGCTGTCCATTCCCGGACTAAATCTCCATTCCCGGAGTGCCATTCTCGGCGTGCTCATTCCCGAGCGTGCTCATTCATGAGCTGTCCATTCCCGGACTGTCCATTCCCGGACTATAATGATCTGATGTAATATGGGCCTCGCCCCCAGAATGCCATTCTCGGCAGAAACTGAAACTGATGTGATATGGGCCTCGCCTTCAGAATGCCATCCTTGGCCGAAACTGATCTGATCTCAATACGGGCTTCGCCCCCAAAATGCCATTCTCGGCAGAAGCTGAATGAAACTGATGTGATATGGGCCTCGCCCCCAGAATGCCATCCTCGGTCGAAACTGATCTGATCTCAATATGGGATTCGCCCTCCAAAATGCCATTTTCGGCAGAAGCTGAAACTGATGTGATATGGGCCTCGCCCTTAGAATGCCATCTCGGCCGAAACTGGTATGATCTCAATATGGGCTTCGCCCCCAAAATGCCATTCTCGGCAGAAGCTGAAACTGATCTAATATGTGCCTCGCCCCCAGAATGCCATACCCGGCAGAAACCGATGCTGAACCAATGTGGGCCTCGCCCCCAGAGTGCCATACCCGGCAAGTCTGTCACTGATGCTAATGTGGGCCTCGCCCCCAAGCTGACATGGGCCTCGCCCTCAACTGGTACTGATGCGGGGTCTCGCCCCTAAGCTGATATGGGTCTCGCCCTTAAACTGATATAGATGTAGGGCCTCACCCCCAAGCTGATGTGGGCCTCGCCCCCAAGCTGATGTGGGCCTCGCCCCAGACTAATACTGATGTGGGCCTCGCCCTCAACTGATACTGATATGGGCCTCGCCCCAGACTGATACTGATGTGGGCCTCACCCCAAACTGATACTGATGTGGGCCTCGCCCTCAACTGATACTGACATGGGCCTCGCCCCAGACTGATACTGATGTGGGCCTCAACCCCGGGACTCTTTCCCGAAACTGCTGACAATGTGGGCCTCGACCTTCTGGGATTCATTCTCGAAAACTGTTATATGGGCCTCGACCCTGGGATTCATTCCAACACTCTGACGATATGGGCCTCGACCCTGTGATTCATTCCCGATTCATTCCAACACTCTGACGATGTGGGCCTCGGCCCTGGGATTCATTCCCCGATTCATTCCAACACTCTGACGATGTGGGCCTCGGCCCTGGGATTCATTCCCTGGATTCATTCCAAATTCTGACGATGTGGGACTCGGCCCTGGGATTCATTCCAAAACTATGCTGATGTGGCCTCGACCCTAGGATTCATTCATGAAATTGATGCTGACAATGCGGGCTTCAACCCTGGGACTCATCCCTAAAACTGATATCAATGCCGGTGCGGGCCTCGCCCCCAGGGCTCATCCCTAAAACTGAAACTTATATGGGCCTCAACTCTGGGACTTATCCTCAAATCTGATATGATGATGTGGGCTTCGCCTCCAAACTGAAACTGATGTGGGTCTTGCCCCCCCAAAATTGATACTGACGTGGGCCTCGCCCCAAACTGATGTGGGCCTCGCCCCAAGCTGATACTGATGTGGGCCTTGCCCCAAACGGATACTGATGTGGGCCTCGCCCCCATGCTGATACTGATATGGGCCTCAGCCCTGGGACTCATCCCCAAAACTACTACTCGTATGTTGCTGATTCTGGTTGGCTTGTCTTTGCCGCTTTCTCTTTTTCTTCTTTGAAACCTGTGAATACAAAACAAAACAAACACAAAAAAGAATGCAAAATATGTTACGTGTATGCATGCATGCATGAATGAATTTCCTATTCCGCTGGGTTAGGTCTTCCGCCAGTTCCCAGGTGATTGCTCGGTCCATGATTCGCGATATGGGAGACTGGTCGCCCCTAGTCTTGTTTTACCCTTTTTTCTCTGCTGTTTGCACTTGGTCAAGATGAACCACATGGTGGGGCCTTCTATATCATCATACTATGCTACGAAATAGTCTCAATAGTTATACATATCATTGTCCTCAAAGAATGCCTAGTAATGAAACCAGAGAACCTTCAAAACATTCGATGCAACTCAAATCCAAGTCTTTGAATAAATGATCTAAGCCAGACTCAAAGTGTGTGTGTGAAAGGTTCCTTTGCGGATTCATCCCTAGGTAAGCTAACTCAATGATTTCGTTTCAAAAATCGGGATCGATGGGTCAAACCAACCTAGATGTCTCAATTATGCCTGTAGTTGCTTTTCTGTGCTCAATATGGTATGGTTTTCTTTTTCTTTTCTTTTGTCTCTTTTTTTTTTTCATTTTGAACTTTTTCTTTTCTTTTTTTCTTTTCTTTATTTTTTTTCAATACACCTACCCTTTAAGGTAGCATTTCTCCTCATGGTGGTCCTAATACTCGCCCATGGGTAGCTTCACGCTTATCGGTTATAGGCGGGTTTATTTCTTTTCTTTAGAGACTTTTCTTTCATTTTCAACCATACCACATATCATAACATAAGCAAATCAAGATAGACATCTAAACAAACGGTCATTCACCGACCTACAATTTCTTCAACTAGTCACCTTGCTAACTACTCAGGTTTTCACCGCTAAGAACCTATAGTGAAGTGCTTACGAGTCTATCATAGATCAATCACTCAAAGTATCAGATAAAAGTACATCAAGAGTTTATCGTTTCTAAGGTTTCACCCTAAAGCAATTCAATTTCATCATCGGACTTATGTCTAACTATCAAGGATTAAAAACAAACAATTTTTTTCTTTTTTCTTTTTTTCTTTTTTTTTCTTTTCCCTTTTTTTTTTCTTTTTCTTTTTCTTTTTTTCTTTTCTCTTTCTTTTTATTTCCTCTCTTTTTCCTTTTTTTTTCTTTTATTTTTTTTTTAAGGCCCCCCCAATGGTCTTTCTATCCCTGTCGTAAATTCTCTGTTTCTCGGTTTCCTTTTCCCCAATATCCATGTTGTTAAACTCTTCTTTGACAAGTCTTCTTTTTTCTAACCCAACGGATATCTATGATGGCTTTTAAGACACGAGGGTTAACATGATGCATGTATGCATGAGATGCATGGGATGTATGAGACATAATATGCATGGGATTA
>SKCR01010225.1:0-22770 GCA_019454045.1 Zanthoxylum bungeanum | reverse complement strand
GAATTAGGCCAAGCCAAATTTTAGAGAGAAAAAAGGAGCAATTGCCGTGAGGGAGAGAGAGAGTGATGAAGTTGTTGTAAAACAATTTTCAAAAGAAAATCTATGATATACCAAATATCCAACATTTGGTATATGTCAATCAAGTCATCACCTTGAGTAATTTACAAGTCTTCACTAACTTCCATCACAATAAAGTGAACAAAGTGACAGGTGATGTGACCTGTGATGTGACATGTGGGCCCCACTTGATTCAAAATCCGAGTGGGCCCGTAACACATCCCGGGCTCGGGTTCGTCAATTCAAAATTAATGATTTTTCCGTTGCGACGTAATTAAATCAAATTTAATTAAATAATTGTGCCTAGCAAAATTATTATTCACGTCGCTAGCGAATTAATTCTAAATTAACTCGTTCACCCGAATTAAAATCTAATTTTAATTCCGTTATGAAATCTAATTTCATTTAATATATCGAATATATTATTTTATCGATTAATTCCAAATTAATCGTTCTCTCTCTTCAAATAGTATTTTATCCTAGATAAAATCTCTCCGTAATTAATACTAGATTAATTATGTTCGAATCATACGTCATCGGTGAATCTTCAAGAAGCGACCCATGAGATCACTGGATATGTTGGCATTAAATCCGGTCGTTGGACTATCCGAACACGTGCCCTCGTACCATATTTTTACCGATTACGAGACATGGTTGGCTCTAGCAAAGCACCGTGCCTACCCAATTCTCCAGAAATATTCTTAAAGGAATATATAATCTATGTCAGACGTAGTATACGTAGTATTGCGTATTATGATCTAGTATCAGATGTCACATGCAAGGCCTGAGGCTGGAATAGTGTCTGCCCCGTACGAAGCATATATCGGATCACAATCAACTAGTCTATTTAATCGGATAATCATGACCTTGTCATATTATCCCGATGGTTGCAACCCATTAGAGTACCAGTTCTGTATCCATGTGTGATCATCATCTCCATATGACTGAAGTGATACTTTCGTCTTGACATCACACCCAATACACTACGATTCTCAATAAACCTAGAAGAGGCGTACACAGAACCTGTTAAAGTCCTGGACGACCAAAACCAAAGTGTATTGATTGTCGCAAGTACTAGCGATGCAAGTCTCAGGTTAAGACTAAATACACCTACCCTGATGCGGATTCCCAGACACATAGTCATACTACCAATGGGATTCCGCGGGTATCCAGAGCGAAGCTGTTTCCGTACCATCGGTAAACACAACCTCCTATCACACTTGCATAAGTATCCAATACTTAAATATATGAGAACTATGATGTTACGCTTCCATAACACGCACAAGTACGATACTAGTCTATTCCGCATTATCGATGTCCAGTCTCGATAATACTACGACTAGGGATATTTAATGATTAAACCTTTATGGATTGATATTGTCTCATATCTAATAATCCGGAACTAATCATAAGGACTTTTATCATTTATATATTTAAGTAATCAAATTACAAAATGATAAAATGCAATTTCATTGTCACATAGTTAATTTGTACAAAAACCACAATGTCTTTTACAAATAGTGACGCTATGGGTCATAATTGTCCAACAATCTCCCATTTGGCCTATATCCAGTCACTCAAGCATCTAACACCTGAACTATGTACATGTCACTCAAAATTTTGCTGAGGAATAGCTTTCGTCAGCGGATCTGCAATGTTGTCCTCTGATGCGACCTTCTCGATCTTCACATCGCCACGATGTATGATCTCACGAATCAGATGGAAACGTCGAAGAACATGCTTGGATCGTTGATGAGACCACGGTTCCTTAGCTTGCGCTATAGCCCCATTATTGTCACAATACAATGGAACGGGATCAGCTGCTAACGGAACTACTCCTAATCCAATTAGGAATTTACGAATCCAAACTGCCTCTTTTGCTGCTTCAGCTACAACAATGTACTCCGCTTCTGTTGTTGAATCGGCAACAGTCTCTTGCTTGGAAGATTTCCGGCTTACTGCTCCATTATTCAAACAAAATATGTACCCAGATTGTGACTTGAAGTCGTCTTTATCGGTTTGGAAACTTGCATCGGTATACCCAGTTACCTCAAGTTCTCCATCTCCATAGATTAAGAAAGCATCCTTAGTTCGTCTAAGATACTTAAGGATATTCTTAACCGCCATCCAGTGACTATCACCTGGATCAGCCTGATAGCGACTACACATGCTCAAAACATACGAGACATCAGGTCGCGTACATATCATGGCATACATGATCGATCTGACTACCGAGGCGAACAAGATCCGACTCATGTTGTCTCTCTCATCTTGAGTTTTAGGACACATGTCCTTAGATAGAGTGACACCATGTGACACTAGCAACATGTCCCCTTTTGGACTGATCCATGTTGAATCTCTTCAACACTTTGTCAATGTACGTGCTCTGGGAGAGTCCAAGCAGCTTTCTAGATCTATTACCCGATAGATCTTTTTTCCCAGAATAAAGGCTGCTTCTCCCAGATCCTTCATGGAGAATTTTAATGAAAGCCAAGCTTTCACCGATGTTAACATGAGAATGTCATTGCCAATAAGCAATACATCATCAATGTAAAGGACAATGAATGTCAGTGCGCTCCCACTAACATTCTTATATACACAAGGATCATCCTCGTTTTAAATGAAATCATATTCTTTTATGATCTCATCAAAACGTTGGTTCCAAGAACGCGATGCTTGCTTCAATCCATAAATGGACCGATTTAACTTACAAACCTTGTTTGCAAGTCTAGTTACGACAAAATCGTCAGGCTATTGTAAATAAACATCCTCCAAAAGGTTTCCGTTAAGGAAAGTGGTTTTGACGTCCATCTACCATATCTCGTAATCGAAATATGCAGCAATAGCAAGCATAATCCGAATGGATTTAATCATGGCAACGGGTGAAAACATTTCGTCGTAATCGACACCATGTCGTTGACGATACCCTTTCGCTACAAGCCTAACTTTGTACGTTTGTATGTTGCCATCCATGTCGGTCTTCCTCTTGAAGACCCATTCGCAACCAATATGCTTTACGCCTTCTGGTGCATCAACCAATGTCCAAACTTGGTTGGTGTATATGGAATCCATTTCGAACTTCATGGCATCTTGCCATAAACCATAGTCGATACCTTGTATCGCTTCCTCATACGTAGCCGGCTCGTTATCCTCAATGAGATTGATATCTACATGAGGTGAGATCAGAAACCCATACCTCTCAGGTTGTTTTCTGACTCTCTCCGACCTACAAGGTTCTTGTGTATTCGAAGATTGTGGTACAGTTTCATCCCTGATGAACTGTTCATGTTCCATAAGGATTCTGTGCCAGGAACAGTATCACTCTGATTTTCATCGAGTTCTATTTTCTTCCCACTTACCACTGCATTTAGGAATTCCTTCTCAAGGAAAACCGCATGTAGAGCAACAAATACTTTGTTCTCTTGTGGGTGATAGAAGTAATATCCTTTGGTTTCCCTAGGATATCCTACAAATAGGCATTTATCCGATTTGGGTTCGAGTTTGGTACCTTCCAAACGTTTGACGTATGCCCAGCAACCCCAAATCTTCAGGAATGAGAAACCTGGTTTCTTTCCTGTCCATATCTCGTATGGAGTCTGTTGAACAGACTTTGACGGAACCTTATTCAAAATAAGTATTGCACTATTCAGTGCATTGTAGGAGATTCTCTAGTCCCAAGGATCATAAATCAAGCATGAACATGTGTGAATACAATCGAGAAGTCGCGGAATACTTACATCGAGCGGTTGAGCGACGCTTTGGGCAACAAAAATTCTATTTTCTGCCTCTTGGACTGCTCGACAGTAACTGTCACAGCCCACTGCAAATTCGGCCATTGGAGGTCCTCGTCAAGCTCCAAGCTTCGTCGAATGATTCCCGGCTCATGGGTGGACTTCCCTATCACCTTCACATTGATCCCGGAGTGTGCTAGCACTCTTGTTCTTGCCACAAAAACACACTTTGTTTCCTTTCTTGTTCGGTTTTCTGCCTAGAAAAAATAGAACAAAATGGCCTAAATGGGCGTGAGGAGAAAGGAGAAAAGAGAGAAGAGTTTTGGCTCCAAAAATGAAAAGGAGAGAGATCGATTTGGTTGAGGGATTTTGTGTATCTAATACACAAATCTAATTTCCAAAATTAATTAATTGATTTTGCTTTTCCCAAAAGGTCAAGGCAATTAATTCCAACCACCAACATCAATCAATCACATCAATCAATCAATCACTTGTCATATCACTCAAAGTGACATGATTTGATGCTTGATGTGACGCTAGATGCGACTAGCGATTTGACGCTTGATTTGACTTGCGTGCCGCACTCGAATTCAAAATGTGAATGCGCTCGCAAATGATCTCGGCTCGGGTTCGCTAATTCCAAATTAACGAATTTTCCGTTGCGTCGTAATTAAATGATTACGCCTAGCGAAGTCACTATTCACATCGCTAACGAATTAATTCTAAATTAACTCGTTCGCCCGAATTAAAATCTAATTTTAATTCCGCGTCGAAATCCAATTTCATTAAATATAAAAATATATTAATTTGCCGATTAATTCCAATCAATCGTTATCTCTCTTTAAATGATATTTTATCCCAGATAAAATATCTCCGCAATTAATCCCAGATTAATTTTCTCTCTCATCTAATTAATCCCAGATTAATAAAAGTGCGAGTTATACGTCATCGGTGAATCTTTGGGAAGCGACCCATGAGATCCCCGGATATGTTGGCAGTAAATTCGGTCGTCGGACTATCCAAACACGTAAGTACCTCGTACTACGTTTATACCGAATTACAAGACAAGGTTGGCTTCTAGCAAAACGCCATGCCTCCCCAATTCTCCGGAAATATCCTTACAGGAATAAAGGATCTGTATTAGGCGTAGTATAAGTAGTATTGCGTATTTCTGTCCAGTATCGGATGATCACATGTGAGGCCTGGGGCTGGTACAGTGTCTGCCCCGTACGAAACATATATCGGATTACGAGCAACTAGTCTCTTTAGTATCGGATAATCATGACCAAGTCATATTATCCCGAAGGTTGCAACCTTATATAGAGAGCCAGTTCTGTATCCCTGCGCGATCATCAACTCCATATGACTTGAGTGACACTTCCGTCTTGACATCACACCCAACACACTACGATTCTCGATATACCCAGAATTGGCATACACAGAAACCGGTTAAAGCCTTGGACGACCTCAACCAAAGTATATTGGTTGTCGTATGCATTAGCGGTGCAAGTCTCAGGTTAAGACCAAATACACCTACCCTGATTTTGGACTTCTATAGACACATAGTCATACTACCATTGGAATTCCAAGGGGGTCTTATCCAGAGCGAAGTTGTTTCCCGTACCATCGGTGAAACACAACCTCCTATTACACTTGTATGAGTATCCTATACCCAAATATATGAGAACTATGCCGTTGTGGCCTCACAACGCGCACAAGTGTAATACTAGTCTTTTACGCATTCATCGATGTCCAATCTCGATAATGCTATGACTAGGGATATTTAATGATTTATCCTTCGTGGATTGGTACTGTCTCATATCATTCTCAATCCAGGAACAATCACAGGGACCTCCTATCATTTATATATCTAGGTGATCTAATCACAAATTATAAGAGTGCAATCTCCTTTGTCACATAGTTAATTTGTACAACAACATCGTGATCTGTACAAATAGTGACGCTATGGGTCATAATTGTCCAACATGCATATCCCCAGAAGGAATAGGTAGCTCTGTACGACTCATCATAGACCTTACCATGTCCAACAAAGTTTGGTTTCTCTGTTCGGACACACTGTTTAATTACGGTGTTCCGGGAGGAGTCCACTGTGAAAGAATACCATATTCTTTCAAGTAATCAAGAAACTCATTGCTTAAGTATTCGCCACCACGGTCCGACCGTAATGTCTTAATACTTTTGCCAGTCTGTTTTTCTACTTCGTGTCGAAACTCTTTGAATTTCTCAAAGGTTTCCGACTTGTGTCTCATAAGATACACATAACCATAACGCGATGCATCATCCGTAAAGGTTACGAAGTATTCATATCCACCTCTAGCCTGACTAGACATGGGCCCATATACGTCACTTTGAACGAGGGCTAACAGTTCGGTGGCACGTACACATTTACCGCTAAAAGGTGATTTAGGCATTTTGCCCAATAAACAAGATTCGCAGACGTCATATGAATTTGGATCAAATCCGTCCAAGTACCCAATCTTCGAAAGTGTGGATATGCGAGTCTTGTTAATATGTCCCAGACGATAATGCCACATATAAGCTTCATTTTTGTTACTTAATTTAAGCTTTTTGTTTGTTACATTATATGTTTGAGATTGATTTATATTCAAAATATAAAGACCATTATTTACATCAGCAGTGCAAATCTCTATATCATTTTTATACATAAAACACCCAGTGTTTCTAAATACAAAAGTATACCCACATTGGGCTAACATAGATACAAAAATAATATTCCTAGTCAAACTAGGTACATAATAACAGTCTGTAAGTTTAAGTACATGCCCCGAGGGCAGTTCCAAAACAAAAGTGCCAACGGCCAAAATGACGACTGGTGTCCCATTTCCAATGCGGAGGTCAATCTCTCATGAGGCCAGTCTCATGCTAATCAGCAGATCCTGCACATCAGTACATATATGAGTACCACAACCAGAATCAAAAATCCAAATTTTTAAAACTAGTAGTAGACATGTTTATTTCTATAACAAACATACTTGAAGCCGGTGCCTTGCCCGCTTTGATTTCCTTCATGTGTGCCTTGTACTCGCGGTAATCACGCTTCCAGTGACCCCGCTTGCCGCACTGCAGACATACATCTTGGGATTTGCCCTTACCCTTCCCAGAAGGTTTTGAAGATTTGGCCTTGCCTTTCTTCTTCTTCTTTTTCTTTACACCTCCAGTCGCCTTGGGCCAAGCCCTCGGAGTTCGAGATGTTGAAGCGAAGTGCGCCTCACACTTCTTGCTATTTATGAGCTCTTTTTCTGCTTCACGCAATGTGGACATCAACTCTCCAAGAGTTTGTTCTTGGTTCATCATATTTTAGTTCATGATGAACCCACTCCAAGTGTCGGGGAGAGACTATAAGATCAAATCTATTGAAGTCTCAGCCTCGAAGACAATGCCCATCTCTCCCAGCTGCTCAATGTCAGCAATCATCTGTGACACATGGTGCTCAACAGACGTACCCTCTGACATGCGAGCGCGGAAGAGCTTCTTCTGCAACTCATATCTTTGCGATTTAAGATTAGATCGATGAAGATCATGCAACTTCGCCATCATATTATAGGGATCCAATCCCTTGTTTTGACGACGGAATTTTTGAGTCATAGCAGTAAGCATTATAGATTGAGCAGTGAAGTTGTCATCGCTATGAGTCTTCCAAAGCTCTAGCTCAACTATCTGATCAGATCTAGGCTTAGGCCCAAGAGGTCTCTCTATAGTGTAGAGCAACTTCTCGGATCCCCGGACAATCATGAGATTCATGTACCAATCTTGAAAGTTTGTGCCATTAAAGACATTGTCGCCCATTATAATATCTCTAATGCTTACCTTTCCTGTCATCTTAATTGCAATAGTCAAACTATTCAATTAACGATGTATGGGTACAGTCTAACTGTTACAAGAAAAATAATAAAATATTAGTCCAACTAATAAATATAATTGACGAAATAATTTGAAAGCGCGTAAAGCCAAGTATTTGAACGAAATTGCAAATTCAATACTGGCCTCCCACTAATTTTCGGCGAGCCTCAAACCCTCTGTTGAGTACTCGGGAAACCTAGTTTCTTAGTGGGCTAGGATCCCGTTAAATAACACACAACCTTGACTTTGGCCAACAAGCTGTATGATATTTAACTAGGTAGATCTCTAAGATCAATTGGATCTCATCCAATTCCTAGATCCGGTAGGTGGACCTCCAAGTCCGAAACATATATAATATATATGCCAATATATCCAATATATTTTCCTAACCTTTTTACTCTGAATCAATTAAGCATTGGCTTTGGCACAACAAGCTTAATGATTCCAGTTAAGCGGAACCCATTGACTTTGGAAAGCTTCGTAATCGATGTCGATGGACAAGAAGTGATCTTGACTTTGGCCAACAAATCACAACTTAGACAAGACATACGATATGGAACAAAGCCTTCATGATTCAAACACATCCGCGATGGACAAAGGTCTTGACTTTGGCCAACAAACCAGTGTCAATCTTGGATCTTGAGAATGAATCACTCAATTGAAGGAAAACGCTTAATATTTATTGAGGGTTTTTCGCGTAAATTGGCAACCAATTTATTATCTTTGATTAGGTCTCATCATACACCCTTAAGCATGCATTCTAAAAGCATAATAAGGCGCGGTAAATAAATTAATAATGATATGCAGATGGTGTTGGAGTTCTACGGTCCCGAGGATCGAATAATAAGCATAAAACAATATGTGAATATAACGAGGAAGTTGCGGAATACTTACATCGAGCGGTTGAGCGATGCGGTAGACAACAAAATCCATTTTCTACCTCCTCCAAGTCACGACAGTGGGAGTGATTTTCTTCTCCATTTTCGGCTTTGGTCCTCCATGAAAGCTCCAAGCTTTGTGATGAAATCCCATGCTCACGGGTGGGTTTCCCTATCACCTTCGCAAGACCCAAATGTGTGCTAGCACCTTTGATTTTTGCCACAAAAATCAATCTTTGCTTCTCTTTTGTCTCTCGGTTTGGACCAGAAAACAGAAGAACAAGAACAGCCCTAATGGGCATGTGAGAGAGATAAAGAAGAAAAAGAGAGAGTTAGTTGGTTGTTGGCAAAAGTGTATCTAATACACAAAATTAATTTCCAAAATTAATTACCAATTTTTCTTTCCAAAAGTCAAGCATAAAAGCTTGCCAACTACTTCCATCAATCCATCAATCAAGGGACAAGTTGTCACATCACTTAAAGTGACTAATGATTTGACGTTTGATGCGACTAGTGATTTGACGCTTGATTTGACCTGCGTGTCGCACTCGAATTCGAAATGCGAATGTGCTTGCAAACAATCTCGGGCTCGGGTTCGCTAATTCCAAATTAACGAATTTTCCGTTGCGTCGTAATTAAATGATTATTCCTAGCGAAATCACTATTCACGTTGCTAAAGAATTAATTCTAAATTAACTCGTTTGCCCGAATTAAAATCCAATTTCAATTCCGCGTCGAAATCTAATTTCGTTTAATATATCGAATATATTAATTAATCGATTAATTCCAAATTAATCGTTATCTCTCTTTAATGGATTTTTTATCCCAGATAAAATATCTCCGTAATTAATCCCAGATTAATATTCTCTCTCATCTAATTAATCCCAGATTAATTAAAGTGCGAGTCATACGTCATCGGTGAATCTTCGGGAAGCGACCCATGAGATCCCCGGATATGTTGGCAGTAAATCCGATCGTCGGACTATCCGAACACGTAAGTACCTAGTACTACGTTTTTACCGATTTACAAGACAAGGTTGGCTTCTAGCAAAGCGCAATGCCTACCCAATTCTCCAGAAATATCCTTACATGAATATAGTGATCTACATCAGGCGTAGTATACGTAGTATTACGTATTTCGATCCAATATTGGATGTCACGTGCTAGGCCTGGGGTTGAATTGTGTCTGCCTCGTACTAAGCACATATCGGATCTCTGGTAACTAGTCTCTATAATCGGATAAACATGACCTTGTCATTTTATCCCGATGACTGCAGTACATAAGAGAACCAGTTCCGTATCCTACGTGACCATCATCCCCATTATGACTGGAGTGATACTTCCGTCTTTACATCACACCCAACACACTACGATTCTCAATATACCCAGCAGAGGCGTACACAGAACCTGTTAAAGCCCTGGACGACCAAAACCAAAGTTTATTGATTGTCGCAAGTATTAGCGGTGCAAGTCTAAAGTTAAGACCAAATACACCTACCCTGATTTCGGACTTCCATAGACACATAGTCATACTACCAATGGAATTCCGAGGGGGTCGATCCAGAGCGAAGCTGTTTCCCGTACCATCGGTAAAACACAACCTCCTATTACACTTGCATGAGCATCCTATACCCAAATATATGAGAACTATGCCGTTATGCCCGCACAACGCGAACAAGTGTAATACTAGTATTTTACACATTATCGATGTCCAATCTCGATAATACTCTGACTAGGGATATTTAATGATTTATCCTTCGTGGATTGATACTGTCTCATATCATCTCAATCCAGGAACAAATCATAAGGACCTTCTAACATTTATACATCTTGGTGATCTAATCACAAATGATATGAGAGAAATCTCCTTTGTCATATAGTTAATTTGTACAACAACACCATGAACTGTACAAATAGTGACGCTATGAGTCATAATTGTCCAACAATCTCCCACTTGGCTTATAGCCAGTCACTCGAGTGTCTAACACCCGAACTATATACGGTTGGCTCAAACTGCTGAGAAAAGGCTTTCGTCAGCGGATTTGCATGATTATCATCAGATGTGATTTATTCGATCATCACATCGCCACGATGTATGATCCGAACGGATCAGATGAATAATCGAAGTATGTATTTGGATCTTTGATGAGACCATTAATTCTTTAGCCTGTGCTGAAGCCTAGCTCAGCGGCTAATAGAACTATATCTAATCTAATTAGATTTATTATCGACCCAAATGGCTTCTATTGCTGCCTCAGCTGCAGTAATAACCCGCATTTGTTGTTTATTCGGTAATAATATCTTGCTTGGAAGATTTCCAGCTCACTATTTCGTTATTCAAACTGTATAGTACCATTTCACGACTAATAGTCGTTATGATCGGTTAGGAAACTTGCAACGGTGATCCCAGTCACTTCAAGTTCTCCTTCTCCATAGTATAAGACAACATCCTCAGATCTCTAAGATACTAATGGATGTTCTTAACATCAATCCAGTGACTGTTACTTGGATTGGCCTGATTGTGAATCCATATGCTCAAAGTGTATGAGACACCAAGTCGCGTACATTTATTCAATGTACGATTTCTCGAGAGTTTTATTGAAAGCCAAGCTTTCGCCGATTGTATTATGGGAATTTCATTTCCAAGAAATGACATATATTATCATTATTTATAGGACAACCACTGTCAGTGCGCTCCCACTAACCTCCTTATATACATAAGAATCATTTTCGTTTTGAATTAAATCATAAACCATTATGATTACATCAAAACGATAATTCCAAGAACCTAATTCTTGCTTCAATCCAAAATGGATCGATTAACCTGCAAACCTTGTTTGCTAGTTTGTGTACGACAAAACCTGACAGGATGTTGTAAACATCCTCCAAAAGGTTTCCGTTTAAGGAAAGCGATTTTGCCGTTCAGCTAACATATTTCACAAATGAAACATGCAGCTTTAGCAAGCATTATCCAAATGGATTTACCATGGCAAAAGTTAAAAGGTTGAATCGAAATCAACATAATGTTGATAACGATACCTTTCCGCTACAATCCCAGCTTAGTATGTTGGTATGTTGCCTTCCATGTATGTCTTCCTTGAAGACTTATTTAGTACATTAGGCACAATGCCTTGCGGTACTACAACTAGTGTCCAAATATAGTTGATATACATGGAATCCATTTCGGACTCATAGCACTTTGCCATAATTAGGGAGTCAATACCTTGTATCACTTCCTCATACGTAGTCAGTTGGTATACCTCAACAAGATCGACATCTTTATGAGGTGAGATTATAAACTCATACCCCAGGTTATTTTCTGACTCTCTCCGAACTACGTGGTTTTTGTGTATTCGAAGATTATGGTATAGATTCATCCTTGATGAACTATTTGTGTTGCATTAAGGAATCGGTGCCTGGAACAGTATTACTCCGATTTTTATCGAGTTATACTATCCTCATACTTACCACTGCATATAGGTATTCCTCTTAGGAAAACCGCATGGTGAGCAACAATTAAATTGTTCTCTTGTGAGATGTATAAGTACTATACTTAGGTATCCTTTGGATAACCTACAATTGGCACTTATCCGATTTTGGTTCTAGTTTGGTATCATCTAAACATATGCCCAGCATTCCCAAATCTTCAGGAATGAGAAAACCCAGTTTCTTTCATGTTCATATCTAATATGAAGTCTGTCTAATAAATTTTTATGGAACCTTATTCTAAATAAGTTCTGCACTGTTTATGCGTATCCGTTGAAGGAAATGGTAGCTCAGAGCGACTCATTATTAACCTTATCATGTCCAACAAAATTCGGTCTATCCGTTCGGACACACCGTCAAATTGACGTGTTCCGGGAGGAGTCCTCATTGAAAGAATACTATACTCTTTCAAGTATATGAGAAACTTATTGCTAAGTATTTTCATCATGGTCTATCCGTGATGGTTTTATACTTTAGCTGATCTGTTTGTCTATTTCGTATCGAAACTGTAAAAGTTTCCGATTTGTGTTTCAAAAGAAACATATAACCCTAACGCGATGCCACATCCGTAAAGGTCATGAAATATTCATATCCACATCTAGCCTAGCTAGACATGGGCCCACTTGCTTCACTATGAACTAGGGCTAACAGATCGGTGGCATTTGCACTTTTACCGAGTAAATAGTGTTATAGGCACTTTGCCCAATAAACTAGATTCGTAGACTTTATTTGAATAGAATCAAATATGTCCTAGTACCTACTCTTCAAAAGTGTGGATATACGAGTCTTGTTTGATTGTGTCCCAGACAACAATGCCATAAATTAGTTTTTTCTGATCAAATCAGTTTGAGCTATTTGTTTGTCATGTTTTATGTTCGAGATTTATTTATATTCAAAATATAAATGATGTTGTTCACATCTAATGTGTTTATCTCAATATCATCTTTATATAATAAAAAAACTTTAGTGTTCTAGAATATAGAGGTAAATCTGCAACGGATTAAACACTGATATAGAGATAATGTTTCTAGTCAAACTAGTTACATTATAACAGTTTCCAAATTTAGGTACAAACCCGAGGGTAGTTCCTAAAATAGGTATCTACGGTTGAAACATCGATTTTCGTCCCGTTTCCAATTCATAGATAAATCTCTATGGAAGTCAGTATCCTGCTCAAAGCAGATTCTGAACACCAGTACATATTTATGTATCACACTAAGTATTCAAATCCAATTTTAATACCAGTGGTGAACATATTAATGACAAACATATTTGAAGTCAGAGCCTTGCACCGTCTTCAATTCCTTCATGTCTGCTTTGTCCAAACGGCAGTCACGCTTCCGCGATCCCATTTGCCACAATTTTAGGCAGACATTTTGGGATATGTCCTTTATCTTCCCAGAAGATTATAAAGATTTTGCCTTTGCCCTTTTTCACATCCCAGAAGCCTTTGGCCAAGCCTTGACCTTCTAGAATATCGAAGTAAGGTGCGCCTTGCGCTTCTTGCCTTATTGTAAACTTTGGCTTTGTCTCATTGAGAATAGCCATTAACTCTCCATGAGTTTAGTATTGCAATTTAGTCTTCTAAAATCTAAAAATAGATCTTTGAAGATCCTTCAATTTCAATATCATACTTTAAGGATCTAATCCTTAGTTCTGATTAAGAAATTAAGGAGTCTAATCGGCAAGCTTAATGGATTAAGCACTAAAGTTATCATTACATGAATCTTCCAAAGATCATGCTTTACTATTTGCTTAACTCCGGGCTTAGGCCTAATATGTTATTTTATCAAATAAAGTAACTTATTATTTTCCAGGACTATCCTGAAATTTTATTCCCAATTTGAAAATGAAACCATTTAAATACATTTTCCATAGGATTATGTTTTAAATGTCAATCTTTCAATTTTATCTTGATTCTAATAGTCCAACTATTTAATCAACGGTTTAGGTACTATTTATTATAATGATTATTATAGTCCAACTATTTAATCAACTATAATTTAAATTGTTTGAATACAGTCCAACTGTTTATTAAAAACAACGATTCAAATATTAGTCCAACTAACATTTAATTTATTTGACGAATGATATTTGTTTGAGCGCGTATGACAAGTAATTAAACGAATATTGCAAATTCAATTCTTGCCTCCCACTATTTTTCGGCGAGCCTCTAACCCTCTGTCGAGTACTCGGGAAACCGTGTTTCCTAGTGGACTAGGATCCCGTTAAATATCACACAATCTTAAATTTGGCCAAAAAATTGTATGATAATTAAATAAGTAGATCTCTAAGATCAATTGGATCCCATCCAATTCCTAGATCTAGTAGGGGGACATCCAAGTCCGAAACATATATCTTATATATGCCAATTTTATCCAATATATTGCCTAACCTTTTTCCTCTGAATCAACTAAGCCTTGGCTTTGACACAATAAACTTAGTGATCCCAGTTAAGCGTGACCCATTGACCATGGAAAGCTTCGTAATCAATGTCGATGGACAAGAAGTGATCTTGACTTTGGCCAACAAATCACAACTTGGACAAGACACTGATATGGAACAAAGCTCTCGTGATTCAAACACATCCTCGACGGACAAAGGCCTTGACTTTGGCCAACAAGCCAATGCCAGTATCGGATCTTGAGTAAGAATCACTCAATGGAAGGAAAAACGCTTAATATTTTGCGAGGGTTTTTCGTGTGCAAATTGGCAACCAATTTATTATCTTTGTTAAGGTCTCATCATCATACACCCTTAAACATGCATTCTAAATACAAAATAAAGCGCGTATAATAAAATAATAATGATATGCGGATGGATACTTAACACATTGATCCTAGATCAAATCTCTCCCTTTCCTATCTCCCGCTAGCACAAGTATTTGCTTCTACCCGTTACACTACACTTCTAAAGAAACCTCATTTACATTTAGGGGAATAGGTGAGAAGAGAAATACAATGAGAAATGAGGTAATAGGTTGGACACACAGGTCCAATTAATAAATTCCTAATTTATTACAACAATTTCTAAAATTGCCCCACCCATCTAATATCCATCCGATATATATTATTCATGCATCGCAACCATGTATTCACACAAGCATGTTATCAATCAATCTAATCAAATTAATTAATATGATAATTAATGACCATCCAATGTTCAAACAACGATTTGATTTTGCGCGAGTCAAACTCGTTTTGTGAATAAGTACTCAAAGTACGAATTCTTGAATTAAATTAAACTACAAAATTAAATCCAATCCAATTTGTATTTAATACTAATTCACTATTTAATTCCAAATTAAATATTACACTTTATTAACGACCTTTACGACTTAAATTCCAAATTTAATTGTTACGGGTCTCAAAGCCCGATTAACGTCCAAAGTTAATTTAATTAAAGTCCAATGGGCTTTTAATTAATTTCTTTAAGGCGTGGACTTTTGGTCAACTTGGGTCAAACGCAAAAACCAAAGCCCAATCAATGAATAACCCCATAAGCCTAGAAATCAATTTAGGCCCATTAGGCCCAATTAAATAATTAAAGGTCCATTAGTCGCATTTGGGCTTTATGGAAGCGGTTTGGGCCTAATTGGATCCAACCAATTTAGCCTAAACCTAACTTGGTACAACCAAGCCCAATGAAGCCCATTTACAACAATACAAGCCCAAATCCAATTTAAGCCCAATTAACTAAATTACAAAAATCCAATTTTACAATTTAATTAATCTAAAGTGTATAACATAATTAATTACATAAATCAACATTTCCAAATCATCAATTTACACAACTAATCATGCTCTTTAACATTAAATCATGTCCAACACAATTTAATCAAAAAAATCAAACCCAATCATGCTTTCATAGTCTCGGCTTTGGAGGGGATTTTCAAATCAATTCCGAATTCAATCCAATTAAATCCAAATTAACATTAAATCCACATTCCCAATTGTTTCCAACTCATCCAATGAATCAAAAAACAAAATCCAAGACATTTAGGGTTCATCTAATTTTCGGCCAAGCCATAAAATTTGGGAAAATTTGTTCCAAACAATTTTTCATGAAATTGATCCAATCAATATTCAATTAAACAACATTTAAGCATACTAAATCATCCAATTTCATTAAATCATGCTCAAAATCAATTTACCCAATTTTAAGCCCTAAATCAAATTTCATGCTTTTACTCCGCTCTGATACCATTGTTGGAGTTCTACGGTCCCGAGGATCGAATAATAAGCATAAAACAATATGTGAATACAACGAGGAAGTTGCAGAATACTTACATCGAGCGGTTGAGCGATGCGGTAGACAACAAAAATCCATTTTCTGCCTCCTCAAAGTCACGGCAGTGGCAGTGATTTTCTTTTCCATTTTCGGCTTTGGTCCTCCATGAAAGCTCAAGCTTTGTGATGAATCCCATGCTCACGGGTGGGTTTCCCTATCACCTTCGCAAGACCCAAATGTGTGCTAGTACCTTTGATTTTTGCCACAAAAATCAATCTTTGATTCTCTTTTGTCTCTCGGTTTTGGACCAGAAAACATAAGAACAAGAACAGCCCTAATGGGCGTGTTAGAGAGATGAAGAAGAAAAAGAGAGAGTTAGTTGGTTGTTGGCAAAAGTGTTTCTAATACAAAAAATTAATTTCCAAAATTAATTACCAATTTCTCTTTCCAAAAGTCAAGCATGAAAGCTTGCCAACTACTTCCATCAATCCATCAATCAAGTGACAAGTTGTCATATTACTCAAGTGACTAATGATTTGACGCTTGATGCGACTAGCGATTTGACGCTTGATATGACTTGCGTGTCGCACTCGAATTCGAAATGCGAATGTGCTCGCAAACAATCTCGGGCCCGGGTTCGCTAATTCCAAATTAACGAATTTTCCGTTGCGACGTGATTAAATGATTATGCCTAGCGAAATCACTATTCACGTTGCTAACGAATTAATTCTAAATTAACTCGTTCGCCCGAATTAAAATCCAATTTCAATTCCGAGTCGAAATCCAATTTCGTTTAATATATCGAATATATTAATTAATCGATAAATTCCAAATTAATCGTTATCTCTCTTTAATGGATATTTTATCCCAGATAAAATATTTCCGTAATTAATCCCAGATTAATTTTCTCTCTCATCTAATTAATCCTAGATTAATTAGATGAGAGTCATACGTCATCGGTGAATCTTCGGGAAGCGACCCATGAGATCCCCATATATGTTGGTAGTAAATCCGGTCGTCGGACTATCCGAACACGTGAGTACCTAGTACTACGTTTTTACCGATTTACAAGACATGGTTGGCTTTTAGCAAAGCGCCATGCCTACCCAATTCTCCAGAAATATCCTTACAGGAATATAGTGATCTCTATCAGGCGTATTATACATAGTATTCCGTATTTCGATCAAGTATCGGATGTCACATGCTAGGCCTGGGGCTGGAATTGTGTCTGCCCCGTACAAAGCACATATCGGATCTCTGGTAACTAGTCTCTATAATCGGATAAACATGACCTTGTCATTTTATCCCGATGACTGCAGTACATAAGAGAACCAGTTATGTATCCTACGTGACCATCATCTCCATTATGACTGGAGTGATACTTCCGTCTTGACATCACACCCAACACACTACGATTCCCAATATACCCAGCAGGGGCGTACACAGAACCTGTTAAAGCCCTGGACGACCAAAACCAAAGTATATTGATTGTCGCATGTATTAGCGGTGCAAGTCTCAGATTAAGACCAAATACACATACCTTGATTTCGGACTTCCATAGACACATAGGCATACTACCAATGGAATTCCGAGGGGGTCTATCCAGAGTGAAGCTGTTTCCCATACCATCAGTAAAACACAACCTCCTATTACACTTGCATGAGCATCCTATACCCAAATATATGAGAACTATGCCGTTATGCCCTCACAACGCGCACAAGTGTAATACTAGTTTTTTACGCATTATTGATGTCAAATCTCGATAATACTCTGACTAGGGATATTTAATGATTTATCCTTCGTGGATTGATACTGTCTCATAGCATCTCAATCCAGGAACAAATCATAAGGACCTCCTATCATTTATAAATCTTTGTGATCTAATCACAAATGATAAGAGAGCAATCTCCTTTGTCACATAGTTAATTTGTACAACAACACCATGATCTGTACAAATAGTGACGCTATGGGTCATAACTGTCCAACAGATGGATATCTCACAGATTATTCCTTGAACAAATAACTCCATTTCCTCTCCCCGGCTAGCACTATTCTAACTTCTACCCAATTACATAATACAATTAAAGAAACCTCATTAACATTGAGGGGAATTAGGTGAGAAGAGAATTACAAATAATCGAGAGATAAGGCTGGACATGCAAGTTCAATTAAATAAATTCTAAATTTACAACAATTTCCAAAATTGCCCTTTCCCTTCTAATATCCATCCGATATACATTATTCATTCAACACATCCATGTATTCACACAAAGCATGTTATTCAATCAATCTAATCCAATTAATTAATCTTTGAATAAAGTGATCATCCAATATTCAAACAACAATTTGATTTGCGCGAGTCCAACTCGTTTAATAATAAGTACTCAAAGTACGAATTCTTGAATTATATCGAACTACAATTTAAATCTAATTTAATTTGTATTCGATACTAATTCTATATTTAATTCCAAATTAAATAATTACACTTTTTAATGCGCCTTTACGACTTAGATTCAAAATATAATCTTAATGGGTCTCAAAGCCCAATTAACATCCAATGTTATTTAATTAAAGTCCAATGGGCTTTCAATTAATTTCTTAAGGCATGGGCTTTGGTCAATATGGGTCAAACCCAAATACTAAGGCCCAATTAAGGAATCACTCTATTTGCCAAGAAATCAATTTTGGCCCATTAGGCCCAATTAAATATTTAAAGGCCCATTAGTTATATTTGGACTTAATGGAATGGTTTAGGCCCAATTTGAATCCAATCCAATTGTCCTAAACCAACTTGGCCCAACCAAGCCCATTAGGCCCAAATACAACATTTTTTAGCCCAATTCCAAATTAAGCCCAATTAATTAAATTCTAATTTTCCAAATTTCAAAATTTAATTAATAGTGTATTGCACTAAATAATTATCTAAATTAATATTTCCAAAATACTAATTTAATCAATTAATCATGCATTAATATTTTCAACACATGTCCAACATTATTGAATCAAAATCAACTCATTTTCATGCTTTGTTGGTCATGACAATTGTAAGGATTTTATATCCGATTTCGATTTTAATCCGATTAAATCATAAATCAATATATCCCAAGTTTTTAAACACATCCAATGGTCTTAAAACAAAAATTCACCATGACCTTAGAGCACCAATACATTCGGCCAACATACCCAAATTGGGGAAAAATAATCCAATTAGTTTTTCATCAATTTGATCATATATAACTCCAAGTTATCCATATACAAGCATACTCAAACAAAAATTTGGTTAAATCATGCTCAAATCAAATTTACCCAAATTTTAGTAAATAAACCCTAATCAAATTTCATGCTCAAATAGGCTCTGATACCATTGTTGGGTTTTTAAGGTGTTCCCAAGATCAATTAAAGCATAAAAGATGTGAATACATAAAGGAGAATAGCAGAAATAAACTCACTTTGATCGGATATATGATGCGTTGATTACAAAATTTTGCCTTTGAGATGCTCCTCTAAGCTCCTCTTTGAATGTTGAATCCAAGCTCCAAGCTTTGATCTTGATTCCAAGCTCAAGGGATTGGTTTCCCTAACACCTTGATATGATTCCTTTGGTGTGCTAGCACTTAGAAAAATTGCCACAATTTTTTTTCTTATTCTTCTTGAATTCAGCCAAGCCAAATTTTAGAGAAAAAATGGAACAATTGCCGTGAGGGAGAGAGAGAGTGATGAAGTTGTTGTAAAACAATTTTCAAAAGAAAATCTATGATATACCAAATATCCAACATTTGGTATATGTCAATCAAGTCATCACCTTGAGTAATTTACAAGTCTTCACTAACTTCCATCACAATAAAGTGAACAAAGTGACAAGTGATGTGACTTGTGATGTTACATGTGGGCCTCACTTGATTCAAAATCCGAGTGGGCCCGCAACACATCCCAGGCTCGGGTTCGTTAATTCTAAATTAACGAATTTTCTGTTGCGACGTAATTAAATCAAATTTAATTAAATAATTATGCCTAGCAAAATTACTATTCACGTCGCTAGCGAATTAATTCTAAATTAACTCGTTCGCCCGAATTAAAATCTAATTTTAATTCCGTTTTGAAATCTAATTTCATTAATATATCGAATATATTATTTTATCTATTAATTCCAAATTAATCGTTCTCTCTCTTCAAATAGTATTTTATTCTGTTGGTTTCTATTAAGGTCCCAAGATCAATAATAAGCATGAAAATATGTGCGAATACAAATCGAAGAAGTTGCGGAATACTCACATCGATCGGTTGAGCGACGCGCGATGAACAAAAACTGAAAACTGCTCACTATCACAGCTCACGGCAGTGGCTGTTCCAAGCTCACTGTTTTGGCGTCAATAGTGGTCCTTCGTCAAGCTCCAAGCTTCCTCGTATGGTTCCCAGCTCATGGGTGGACTTCCCTATCACCCTCGCATGTCTCGTAAGTGTGCTAGCACTTGTGATTTTGCCACAAAATCCCACTCTTGGCTTCCCACTGCTCACGGTTTTGGACAAAAACCAGTAAGTTTTGCCCCTTGGGCGTGTGAAGAAGAAAGAGAATGGAGAGAGAGAGATTTGTTTAAGTTGTTTTTGTTAAGCCAAAAAAATGGTAATATATTTTCCAAAAACAAATACCTAATTTTTCCCTCCAAAAACCAAAGCCATAAATGCCAACCACACAAATCAACTCACATCAACTTCCATCAATCAAGGAATAGTTATTGGCGTCAATCACTCAAAGTAAAAGAGATCCATCACTTGATTGACGAATGATGTGACGCTAGATGCGACTAGCGATTTGACACTTGATTTGATTTGTGTGCCGCACTCGAATTCGAAATGCGAATGTGCTCACAAATAATCCCGGGCTCGGGTTCGCTAAATCTAAATTAATGAATTTTTCGTTGTGTAGTAATTAAATGATTACGCCTAGTGAAATCACTATTCATGTCGCTAACGAATTAATTCTAATTAATTCGTTCGCCCGAATTAAAATCTAATTTTAATTATGCGTCGAAATCTAATTTCGTTTAATATATCAAATATATTAATTCATCGATTAATTCCAAATTAATCGTTATCTCTATTTAATTGATATTTTATCCCAGATAAAATATCTCCGCAATTAATCCCAGATTAATTTTCTCTCTCTTCTAATTAATCCCAGATTAATTTAGAGTGCGAGTCATTCGTCATCGGTGAATCTTTGGGAAGTGATCCATGAGATCCCCGGATATTTTGGCAGTTAATTCGGTCGTCGGACTATCCGAACACGTAAGTACCTCGTACTACGTTTATACCGATTTACAAGATAAGGTTGGCCTATAGCAAAGCGCCATGCCTACCCAATTCTCCGGAAATATCCTTACAGGAATAAATGATCTATATCAGACGTAGTATACGTAGTATTGCGTATTTCTATCCAGTATCGGATGATCACGTGCTAGGCCTGGGGCTGGAATTGTGTCTGCCCCGTATGAAGCACATGTTGGATGTCTGGTAACTAGTCTCTATAATCGAATACACATGACCTTGTCATTTTATCCCGATGATTGCAGTACTTAAGAGTACTAGTATCGTATCCTACGTGACCATCATCTCCATATGACTGGAGTGACACTTCCGTCTTGACATCACACCCAACACACTACGATTCTCAATATACCCAGCATTGGCGTACACAGAACCTGTTAAAGCCCTGGACGACCGCAACCAAAGTATATTGATTGTCGCAAGTATTAGCTGTGCAAGTCTCGGGTTAAGACTAAATACACCTACCCTGATTTTGGACTTCCATAGACACATAGTCATACTACCAATGGAATTCCGAGGGGGTCTATCCAGAGCGAAGCTGTTTCCCGTACCATCGGTAAAACACAACCTCCTATTACACTTGCATGAGTATCCTATACCCAAATATATGAGAACTATGCCGTTGTGCCCTCACAACGCGCACAAGTGTAATACTAGTCTTTTGAGTATTGGATACTTATGCAAGTGCGGTAGAAGGTTTTGTTTTACCGATGGTACGGAAAACAGCTTCGCTCTGGATAGACCCCGTGGAATCCCATTGGTAGTATGTCTGCGTGTCTATGGGAGTCCGCTTCAGGGTAGGTGCATATGGTCTTAACCTGAGACTTGCATCGCTAGTACTTGCGACAATCGGTAGACTTTAGTTTTGGTCGTCCAGGGCTTTAACAGGTTCTGTGTACACCTCTTCTAGGTTTATCGGAATCGTAGTGTATTGGGTGTGATGTCAAGACGGAAGTATCACTTCAGACATATGGAGATGATGATCGCGCAGGATACAGAACTAGTACTCTATAATGGTTGCAACCATCGGGATAATATGACAAGGTCAGGATTATCCGATTCAAAAGACTAGTTGCTTGATGTCCGATATATGTATCGTACGGGGCAGACACATCTCCAGCCCCAGGCCTTACATGTGATCATCTGATACTGGATCAGTATACATTATACTACGGTATACT
>SKCR01010224.1:0-40330 GCA_019454045.1 Zanthoxylum bungeanum | reverse complement strand
TACATAATTATATGAATCATCAAACACTGTAATAAAGCCTTGGAGTAATAATATAGATGATGGCTTCCACGCCTTATGAGAATCATTACTCTCAAACGTTCATAGTCATAGTTTTTTGAATAATCTGGGCGTCACAAAGCGGAGAGACTAGCATGATGATATGATCCGCCCTTAAGTGGGGTAGCTGATCTCATAGGCTACTAGCAGATATCCGTCCGCTTGGTGTATCACATGGATGCATGAGTTGCTCGTGTCCATTGAACTGACCGCTGAAGGTTTTCACATGGAGTGTTTATCCAATGTTTCCGTGAGAACTTTCATGTATCAATTGTATGACTAGTCCTTAGACTTGAGGTCTTTCCAATCTTATGTGTGGATCAAATAACTTTTACATTCTCCTTCCCCGGTTCAAAGGATCCGGTCATAAGGGTATCATTGGGTCATTTGTTGAAACACATGACGTTTGTAAAGATACAACAGAGAATTGCTACTCTCTCAGATAATATTTTCTTATAAGGGTAGTATTCCAGTTCACGGGTTGATATGTGTGATCAGTTCTTGAGACTGTGGCCGTAGCGGAAGAATCATATGAGATTCTTGGGTTAGCACGATTCATGACACTATCAACATCATACCTTTGACTATATGGGTAGACACTTTCCATACCCTAGGTCAAACGGTGAGGATACAATGAGGCAAGAGACCGTATCATATGTAAATCGCATACAGAATGGGTATATATCTTTCCTTCTCATTGGGGGCCTTGGCATGTTGCTAGATGTCAACCTTGGTCATTGAAATCGAACGACCATCAGATCGGAGAATAATTTATGTTCGATTAAATTATCACGATTCATTTCATATCTAACTTGAGGGGAACCCAAAAGGTCACACACAACAAAGTCAAAATCAATGGTTAACATTGCACAATACAAATTTAACAGCATATGATTGATGTAGGAATTGTTCATAACTGGTTCAATGGTTTAATTATTGAACATATCATTTAAGAGGTTCTATAGTGGCTTAGGGATTTTTGGGATTGGTGAAGACGATAGGGGCACTTTGGGAATTGGAATAAATAAATAAATAAAAACGTGAATAGTAATATGAATAGTAATTTTTTTTATTTGTTATTTGTTTTGAATTTCAATTCTGCCAAACTCTTATTAGGGTTTTATAATCTCATTAAACCACTAAATTAAGATCCAATGGCTAAGATGAAATTAGCATTTATCCCACATCGGGTTCTTAATTAATTTTGTTGTCTTTGGAGCACCTATATAAACCCAATGAATTCTTTACAAATTTTTGCACCAAACCTTTCATATCTTGGGTTTATATAAGTGATAAACTCTAAAGTTTAAGAGTAAGCCACTGATTTTGAGGATCCTTAAGTCTAATTCATTAGAGGAACCTCAAGTTAAAAGTTTTGAGGTATTTGCCTATGCTAGCACCAATGGCAATATACCCGTGCACTCAAGGCGTAGTCTTGCCGTTGAGTTTTGGCTTTGGTGTGTGCACCTTTGGAGGCCACACACTTGGGTGGCTCTTTGGAACGTGTAAGAGCTTGCTGAGTTGGAGAAAAGCTTGTAGATTGGAGGGAGGACTGAAGGAGTCACACTTGGGTGGCTCTTTAATCTAAGATTTGATTAAATGTCTAAGTTCATCACGAAATAATTACTTAGTTAAGTTATAAGCAATACACTCTATTCCTTAGAAAGTCTCTAGAGCTTGCACCCTAAAATAATCATGCCAATTCTATCATACATAGAATCATCAAGCATATGAGTTTTTATATGTTGGAATTATTTTAGGCATTAAATAACTTTGATTAATATTTAATTATGATATTGCATTTTATTTTATTCAAATAAATTTACTATTCACGTTTTTTTACAGATGCGTGAACTTTAAATGACATTTTATAATTCAAATCTTAACCGAATCATGCAAAAATTGTGCCTAAAAGTAAGTTCAGGGTGTTAGCTTTCCAACAAGCATTTACACACCCAATTTCAAGTTCAAATGAGAGAGAACTAATCAAAACAAAAACGGCGCGCTAATACCACTGTAGGGTAGCGGCCGCTAGTGCGCAGCGGAAAATTAACAATTTGATGCCGCTATCCCTTTGCCCAAGACCCATTTTTTTTATTATTCTACAAGCCTAGGCATGTTAATATATATTCTAAGAATAAAAACTCATAAAATATGCAAAGAACATAAACTTAAACATGTTAACTATCATAAGAACTCTAATTAAAAATAAAGAAAGAAAAAGACTTACTTGAACCGAAGACTCCTTCAGTCCTCCCTCCAATCTACAAGCTTTTCTCCAACTCAGCAAGCTCTTACACGTTCCAAAGAGCCACCCAAGTGTGTGGCCTCCAAAGGTGCACACACCAAAGCCAAAACTCAACGGCAAGACTACGCCTTGAGTGCACGGGTATATTGCCATTGGTGCTAGCATAGGCAAATACCTCAAAACTTTTAACTTGAGATTCCTCTAGTCAATTAGACTTAAGGATCCTGAAAATCAGTGGCTTACTCTTAAACTTTAGAGTTGCTCACTTATATAAACCCAAGATATGAAAGGTTTTGGTGTAAAAAAATTTGTAAAGAATTCTTTGGGTTTATATAGGTGCTCCAAAGACAACAAAATTAATTAAGAATCCGATGTGGGATAAATGCTAAATAAATCTTAGCCATTGGATCTTAATATAGTGGTTTAATGAGATTATAAAACCCTAATAAGAGTTTGGGCCGAATTGGAATTCAAAACAAATAAAAAAATAAAAAAAACGCAGATTTTTATTTATTTATTTATTTTCTTATTCATTTTTCCAATTCCCAAAGTGCCCATATCGTCATTCACCAATCCCTAAGCCACGCATATTTTTATTTATTTATTTATTTTCTTATTCATTTTTCCAATTCCCAAAGTGCCCATATCGTCATTCACCAATCCCTAAGCCATTTTGGAACCTCATAAATGATATGTTCAATAATTAAACACATTGAACCATTTATGAACAATTCATACAACAATCAAATATGATGTTAAATATGTACTGTGCACTGTTAACCATTGATTTCGACTTTGTTGTGTGTGACCTTTTGGGTTCCCCTCAAGTTGGATATGAAATGAATCGTGATAATTTAATCGAACATAAATTATCCTTCGATCAGATGGTCATTCAATTTCAATGACCAAGGTTGACATCTAGCAACATGCCAAGGCCCCCAAATGAGAAGGAAAGATATATACCCATTCTGTATGCGATTTACATATGATACGGTCCCTCGCCTCACTGTATCCCCACCGTTTGACCTACGGTATGGAAAATGTCTACCCATATAGTCAAAGGTATGATGTTGATAGTGTCATGAATCGTGCTAACCCAAGAATCTCACATGATTCTTCCGCTGCGACCACAGTCTCAAGCACTGATCACACATATCAACCTGTGAACTGGAATACTACTCTTATAATAAAATATTATCCGAGAGAGTGGTGATTCTCTGTTGTATCCTTACAAACTTCATGTGTTTCAACAAATGACCCAGCATACCCTTATAACCAGATCTTTTGAACCGGGGAAGGAGAATGTAAAAGTTATTTGATCCACACATAAGATTGTAAAGACCTCAAGTCTAAGGACTAGTCATACAATCAATACATGAAAGTTCTCACAGACACATGGGATAAACACTCCATGTGAAAACTTTCGGCGGTCAGTTCGATAGACACGAGCAACTCATGCATCCATGTGATATACCAAGCGGACGGATCTCCGCTAGTAGCCTATGAGATTGGCTACCCCACTTAAGGGCAGATCATATCATCATGCTAGTCTCTCCGCTTTGTGAACGCCCAGATTATTCACAAAACTATGACTAGGAACGTTTGACAGTAATGATTCTCATAAGGCATGGAAACCATCATCTTATTACTTCAAGGGCTTTATTGCAGTGTTTGATTATTCATATATTTATGTAAGACATGTATAATAAAGATTGGCATTTTATTAATTAATGAAAATATTACAAATACATGTACATATAGCCCATCCACAAGTTGGGTATAGGGCATATCCCTAGCACCTATGTTATATTTGCCAATTTAATTGTTCTGAAATTTTAAATTAGTTTATTTATATTATCTTGCGTTTAATGCTTCTTGTTTTTGGCCACAAATTGAGATGATGCATGTTTTAAAATTTATCACTCGGGAGAGGATATTTTAAATAGGAACTAGAAAATATAACTTAGGAGATTTGTAGTGTTCGGGAGAATCTATAACTCCTTTGAAGTCGTTAACAAAGAATTAAAGATCATAATGAGTTATTGATTACTAGATTTTTAATAGGGATATTGAAGTCAATAATTGATAATATTTTCACTCGGCAGTCGGGAGAGGGAGTTAGAATAATTTAGGGTTATTGGCTTATAAACTCATAAACTGAATAAAAATTGATTGGAATAACAAATACATAGGGGATAGCTAGGTGAAATCAGACTAAAGAATCTCTCATATCCTGGTCTATCTTTATCAAACGTTTTGTTTCTTAATTATTTAATTATTTAATCTAAATTTAGTTGCTATCTAAATAAAGTTAGGTTGACTAATTATAGTACTTAGTGTGAGTTGAATACAATCCATGTGGGTTCGATACTCTTTCACTTATCTTTACTAAAACTTTACACCGTACATGACTGGTGCGTAATCACACGCGTAAAACGCAAGCGCACGTATCGTTCAAGTAGTATAGAAAGTATTGATCCCACGAGGACTTAATACCTAATCTATTAATTTTATGAGGTCAAATGATTACTAGTATCTAACAAGTTGATTGATTGATTTGAAATGGTGATGATTTTGAATTTAAAAACAAGTAAATAAAATTGCGCGAAAGTAGGTTTAAGAAAATTCAATATTAAGAAACTATCTAGGGTTGTAAATCTTCCAATATCATTTTAAAGATGAAGTGGTTATTTCATTTTTGTGTAATATATCGGTTTACTAACCTGGAACACTAAATTATGCGAAAGCCTCTGTCGATGGTCAGACACAAATACCCAGTATAACTCAATTGAACCATATGTCTATGTCAACCAAATTACATGGATTCATTAAGTTTAAGTTCCAATTATGGCTACCCCCACCCGACAGGTATATGTATATCCTGTAAGGAAATCTATTAAAGGGTTATCTATCCTCAAGGATTATCGTGGGCTTTTAAGTCTAAGGCTGAAACCTAAAATTCCTTTGTCAAGTTTATTTTAGATTTACCAGATCAATCTTATTAGTGGCTAATTAACAAGACGCATTAAGCTTAAGACTTAATAAGTAAACCTTTAAATTACCCAAACTATAAAATAACCCCTTATAAACCAGTGATATTAGAATTCATCACAACCCCAGAAAACTAACTTAGTTACGACGCATAACTAGGGCTAGTAAAAATTTAAATAAAATAAAAGACATAAAGTAAAATGCTGAAAGTAAATGATGGAAAGTAAAATGCTGAAATTAAATACTGAAAATTAAATGCTGAAAGTAAATGCTGAAAGTAAATTACTGAAAAGTAAATGCTGAAAGTAAATTGCTGAAAAGTAAATAAAGTAGAAGTACAGTAAAAGAAAATGCTGAGGTAAAATGATCCACTTTTATTACTTTTATTTTAGATATCTCCCTTAATATAATATATTAACTTTGCATGATAATTACCAACCAGCCATATAAGCGGTATCCAGATTAAGTCAAATTAATAATTAATTACCAACCGACCAATTAGGCGGTTTCCAGTTTAGTCAGGTTAAAACCAATTTAAATAATTACCAACCAACAAATATGGCGGTATCCTCATTAAGTCAGGTTTTAACTAGTTTATATATTATAATTAAGGGAGATTAATCTAAATATTAGTAATAAAAGTTTTAACTTTTACCCCAGAAAATGGGAGTTAGCTCCTCATTACTGAAAAGTAAAAACTGAAAATTAAAGAAAGAAAAGTATTGTGCGTAAAAGTAATTTGCGGAAAGTAAAAACTGAAAAGTAAAGAAAAGAAAGTGCGAAAGTGGAAATTAATTACTGAAAGCTGTAAATAAACAAACAAGATACAATCTTCTTAGTATTCTTAAGGAATTCCTTAGAAGAAAGTATGAATTTACAAATGAAATGGCTTGGTATTTATATGCAAAATTTTGCCTCCATCAAATCATCCACAAAATCCATTATTAATTGCTCCACTAATTGCTCCACCAAATTCATTATTAATTGCTCCACTAATTTCTTATCATGTTTGGTTGTGATTTGATAATTTTTTTATTTATTTATTAATTTATTTTTTTACTTTGAAAATGACTTTAATAATTACACACAACATACTTCTGGATGATTCATCAATTGCGGGCATGAAATCTTCAGAATTCGAAATTACTTTGTCTTTAAAAGTTGTAGAAATTTGAGTCTTCTTTAATCTGGAACTTGAATCAGCTCAATCCGATATCGGAGTAAAAAGGTATTCCCAAAATACAACAGATGCGCAAAATTGGAATTTCCAAAACTGCACTTCGTTAAAACGCCCTTTCAAGTTTCCAATCTCCAAAATTAATATGTCAAGTCCAAATTTATCCCTTATTTGACCCATATTTCATCCTAAATGATTTCATTGTGTCCCAATATTATTTTATCTGTAAAATAAATTAAAACACATCAAAACGTTCATCAAACCCGAGAAACTAAACAAAATATTAAGTAAAAGAGGCGGTAAATATTGATATATTTTCCGCTCATCACACCCCCAAACCTAACATTTTGCTAGTCCTCGAGCAAAACAACAAAATAAAATACAAGAAACAATTAAAATTAAACTAAGCCACTTTCGTAGGGATCACGGTTGTATTTAGCATATGTAACAAGCCCTTAAACCCCTTGGTGTCCATATTGGACGAGTTATAGTCTCGTGAGGGCTTACATCAACGATACCCACAAATGTTTTACAAAAGTAAAATGATAATAAAACTAATGCACAGAAAAGCAAAAAGACAAGAGAAAAGAGAATAAAGAAGTTAGTGACTAATCAGGTGAAACTTCTACTCCAAGTTACTAGTTGTTTTCTTTCTTTCTAAATTACTGAATAAGTAAATTCTCCGATTATATTTACCATTCTCGATATGCACAGCCGAAAAAATATTAATCAACTCATTTTTGCCCACAATAGTCACAAGTGCAGTTGATAAGAGAATAATATTTTTGTCCTAAAGTTTTATCAGAATTCACACCTTTTTGCAGCAATGGAATAATTTTCTGATTTTTCTGATTTGTTTCTTTGATTTTTGATTATTTTTTTTATTTATATACAATATCTTCCATCTATGTAGCGAGTGTTGGGTCGGTGGCTCCCAAACCAGTTGGCTTTAGGGCACCAGGTATTAAGACACCCCTACAGACTTAATTACTCAGACTTCATATATATATATTTTTTGCAGCATCTTTGATCCATGTAGCGAGCTTTGGGCCAGTGACTCCCAAACCAGTTGGCTTTAGGGAACTAGGTATTAAAACACCCTTACAGACTTAATAACTCGGATCTCATAAGTTTTTTTTTACTCCATAACTTTTTGAGATGCTGCCTCCAATTAAACTAGAGCACTGAATATTACAAAATTTTCAATTATAACTCATGTTCGTATGTTACCATGCATGTTGATAATACCTGCCAACTGAGCATATGAAGATCCATTTTAGTCAGTATTATGGAGAATTCACAAATTAAATAATTTAAAATGAAATAAACAAAAATTAACTTGTTCCGAAATAGGTTTGAGATACGTCTCAGGAGGGGAAATTCCTTACTCAGCTATCTCTTACCAATTTCACTTTTTTAGTCAAAATAAAAACAAAAACGCAAAATATTTTTGTAATTTTTGAAATATTTTCAATTTTTTGAAAACTTTTGGTATAAAATTAAAAACAACACACAACTAAAAACAAGATACTAATCAACTAATATCCTCCCCAAACCTAAATGAGACATTGTCCCCAATGTCTTAAATAATAGAAGAAGAGTTTAGAAGATAGTACCTGGTTAACTGAAACTCTACACGAAAAGTTAAAGGTTAAGATCCAGATTAATCCGACGCCTCTTACCACGATCGTCCTCAGACCAATTTATCTTTGAAATGATATGGTCAATTTGTGGTTCATAGGCTAAGATTTGGTCAATTAGATCCGGAGCAGTTCTGGCAGTGAAGAAGAGTTATTTTAAAGGTTTTGACACAAACCCATTTCTCCGGGCATCATCAAGAAACACACAAAGAAAATCATAAAATCCTTCAACGTTGTACAGTCCAAGCGGTTTCTGGTGTATGTTCAGGTTCGCCCAAGATAACACTGTAAAAATTTCCTCCAATGTACCCAAGCCACCTGGCAAAGCAATAAATGGATCTTCACGATTAATCATTTCCACTAGTCGCTCGGACATACCTGGCACAATAAGTTCCTCTCTGTTTGATGGTCCAATAAGATTTCCTCCGCCAAGGATTTTGGAATGATTCCCAAAACTTGACTGCCTCCTTCCTGTACAGCTTTTGAAATGATCCCCATAAGTCCAAGATTGCCTCCGTCAAATACTAAGTGCATATTCCTTGCAGCTAAGACTCGACCCAATTCATGTGCTGCTTCTACATATTGTGGCTGAACACGAACACTAGTTCCGCAAAACACACAGATGTTTTCAACTCGTCTTCTTGAAGTGGCTTCCATGTTTTACTCTGGATGTCTTCAAAAGTGCAATGATGAGTTGAATTTACAACACCAGAAAATGATGAGAAAAATAATAGCACTAGTACCTGCCAAATGATAATTATTAGTTAATAGTAAAATAAATCGTGATAGTCAAAAAGGTCTGGATCCTGTCGGAGAAAATAAAAGAAAACAACAAAACAAATTACAATTATTTGGAAAAGTCAAAGAGATATAATATGTACAAGAAAAGTAGCGGCTTGATTGACGTCTATGCGTCAGGGACAAGCTTTGATGAGTGGTAATTATATCACTTTTTTCCACTCATTTAACCTAATATTTTTTTATAATTTCTCGGGTTTTGTAAACGTTTTGATGTGTTTTATTATTATTTAGCAGATAAATAAAGTTTGGGAAGCATTGGAAGTAATTTAGGGCCAAAATAGAGAAAAAATGACAAAAGGACAATTTTGTAATTTCGCGTGTCGCGACGCGATACTCGCGTCGCGATGTCTGACGTGCGCCACAAGCCTGCTAACGTGCGCCGTGGACACATGTCAGAATATGAGAAATTGGACTTAGTAACGTGCGTCGGTCATACTAACGTGCGCCGTGCCACGTGTCATCATCACAGAAGATCAGCTAAAATGCGCCGGATACCACGTGTCACAATCCTATTGGACCAAACTTAGCGCGTGCCACGTGTCGCAATCTCATTGGATCGAATATTCAGATAATCACATTCTGCCACGTGTCAAGCTCTCATTGGACCGATGCTTACCGCGTGCCATGTGTCAGCTTCTCATTGGACCGAAATATCCGCCAATCACCGCGTGCCACGTGTCAGCCTCCTATTGCATCACTCTCACCGTGTGCCACGTGTCATCATTTGTTTGAGCCGGCGAAATCCACGTGGTCAAAGCACGTACATAGAAACCGCGTCTCGGCGTCGCGACGCCAAGGCTTGTAGCGTCGTGACGCGAGATCCAGAAATTGCCTATAAATTGAGCTCATTTGCACATCATTTGGTGTGCTTTCCTTGGGATTTTTTCCCTGATTTCATAGGAAGCATCTAGTTTTTTAAATTATTGTAATAATAAAATTATGTATTTTTATTTTTAGTTTTTATTACAGCATTTCATTTATTTACTTTATATTTTGTAGTTAAATTTCCGCTGGGGTAAAAGGTGAAACCTTTAATATAATTATCTAGGTAAATCTCACTTAATTATAATATTTAAATTATAATTTAACCAGATTAATTAATGGCAGACTTTATTACCGCCTATATGGTCGGTCTAAATATAAATTACTTTACCGCCTATATGGCTGGTCTTTATGTGACAGATAATTACCACCTATATGGCTGGTGTAGTTGGACTAAATGGATTACCGCCTATATGGCTGGTTTTAAATGTTTAACATTATTAATTCCTGAGAAAGTAGAACATAAAATAATTTATATATTATAATAAGTGAGATTCCTAGATAAGAAATATTAAATGTGGATCCTCTAACCCCAGCATTTTAGTTTATTCTAGGGAAGTGATGAAACACAATATTTACACTTAATAATTGATTTTCTTTTTATGGGTAATTCTTTAGTTTGTTTATTGAGTCTTAAGCTTAATGCTTCTTGTTGTCTTATCACCAATAAGATTGATGTGGTAAACTTAAAATGAACTAGACATAGGGATTTTAGGTTTCAGCATTAGATTCAATAACTCACGATCTTCCTTGAGGATAGATAACCCTTTAATAGATTTCCTTACAGGATAGAAATATACTTGTCGGGCGGGGTAGCCACAATTTGAACTTGATCTTAATGAATCCAGGTAATTTGGTTGACATAGACATATGGTTCCATTGGGTTATGTTAGACAGTAATGACCCATAGCGTCACTATTTTGTAAATGATATTGTATTATTGTACAAAATTAACTATGTAGTAATGAAATTGCCTTTTACCGTTTTGTAATTTATTTACTTTGATATATAAATGGTAAAAGTCCCTATGATTAGTTCCGGATTGTGATGATATGAGACAGTATCAATCCATAAAGGTTTAATCATTAAATATCCCTAGTCGTAGTATTATCGAGATTGGACATCGATAATGCGGAATAGACTAGTACTGCACTTGTGCATGTTGTGAGGGCACAACGGCATAGTTCTCATATATTTAAGTATTGGATACTTATGCAAGTGCGGTAGGAGGTTGTGTTTTACCGATGGTACGGAAAACAGCTTCGCTCTGGATAGACCCCGCGGAGTCCCATTGGTAGTATGTCTGCGTGTCTATGGGAGTCCGCTTCAGGGTAGGTGCATATGATCTTAACCTGAGATTTGCATCGCTAGTACTTACGACAATCGGTAAAATTTAGGTTTGGTGGTCCAGGGCTTTAACGAGTTCTGTGTATACCTCTTCTGGGTTTATCGAGAATCGTAGTGTACTGGGTGTGATGTCAAGATGGAAGTATCACTTCAGACATATGGAGATGATGATCGCGAGGGATACAGAACTAGTACTCTATAATGGTTGCAACCATCGGGATAATATGACTAGGTCAGGATTATCCGATTCAAAGAGACTGGTTGCTTGATGTCCGATATGTGTATCGTACGGGGCAGACACATATCCAGCCCCAGGCCTTACATGTGATCATCCGATACTGGTTCGATATACACTATACTACGGTATACTACGCCTGTTATAGATCTAATATTCCAGTAAGAATATTTCTAGAGAATTGGGTAGGCATGGCGTTTTGCTAGAAGCTAACCTTGTCTTGTAAATCGGTAAAAACGTAGTACTTGGTACGTACGTGTTCGAATAGTTCGACAACCGGATTTACTGCCAACATATCTAGAGGTCTCTTGGGTCGCTTCCCGAAGATTCACCGATGACGTATGATTCAAACTCGATTAATCTTGGATTAATTACGGAGAGACTTTATCTTGGATAAAGTACTATAAAAAAGAGAGAGAACGATTAATTTAGAATTAATCGTAAAATTATTATATTCGATATAATAATCGGAATTCGATTTCGACGCGAAATTAAATTAGATTTTAATTCGGGCAAACGAGTTAATTTAGAATTAATTCGTTAGCGACGTAAATAATAATTTCGCTAGGCGCAATTATTTATTTAAATTCGATTTAATTAACGTCGCGACGTAAGCTCGGTATTTCGGAAATATCGAACCCGAACGCGTGAGTGCACGTGGGCCCACTTTCATTTGGAAACGTGTGGGGCCCACATGACACTTGTCATTATTTGCATTATTTAATCAAGATGTATTGCATGAAGATAGTGTACAAAGCACTCAAGGGTATTGCATGGAAATTGAGTGTTAGACACTCTAAGTCTTTGCATGGTTTGTGTCATAAGTATATTATTATTTAATATAATTATGACATAAATATAAATTGATTTTTGAGACAAAAATCAATCCTCCTCTCCCTCTCTAATTACCGAAACAGTGAGTCTCAAAGCTCTCTCCATTTCTTCATTTGTTTTGTGGCAAGACAAGAAGAAAGTGTGCTTGTTTGGAACTCTAACACACAACTTTGGCTAGCAACATCAAGGGATCATACAAGGTGTTATGGGAAACTCATCTTAGAGCTTGGAAGGATCAATTAAAGCTTGGAGCTTCTCTTTATGCTTGGCCGAATCCTCCACTGCACAAAGGAGCAACATTTGTTTCATCCATTGCATCCCATTCCGTTTTTGTGAGTATTGTTTCCGCCATTACTTCAATATAGTTCATTCTTATATATATTTTGCTTGTTTTTGATCTTGGGACATGGTTATTAGATTTCCAACAATGGTATCATTGAGCCTAAAAATGCATGCAAATATATTAGGATGTTATTTGGGGAAAATTGTTTGAAGCATGATTTGATGAGTTTGCTTGATTAAATATGCTTAGATGTATGTTAAATGGATTATACATCATCAATTTCATGGAAAATAAATTGGATTAATTTTTCCACCCCAATGAGGCTTGGCCGAATACATGCAAGCATGTGGACTAGATGATTTTTTAATTTTAGACATTGGATGACTTGAAATAATATGGAGATGATCATTTGTAACTTGATTGGATTGAAAACGAAATCGGAACCATATTAATCACCTTGGCCGAATGCTTGATGATGATTAGGGACTTGATTTTTTGATTAAATAATGTTGGACATGTATTTAAGATAAAAATATGATTAATAGATTAATTTGATATTTTGGGAATATTGATTTAAAGGATTAATCATGAAAATACACTTTAATTAATTAAGTTATAAAATTTGGAATTTAAAATTTAGTTAATTGGGCTTAAATTGGAATTGGGCCTAAAACTATTATATTTGGTCATAAATGGGCTTGGTTGGGCCAAGTAGATTTGGACCATTTGGATTGGATCCAAAATGGGCCTAAATCACACCATTTAAGTCCAAATGTAATAAATGGGCTTTTATGTTTAATTGGGCCTTATGGGCTTGATATTGATTTTATGGCAAATGAGGGTGATTCCTTATTGGGCTTGGAAATTGGGTTTGACCCACATTGACCAAGGCCCAAGCCTAATGAAATCAATAGAAAGCCCATCGGACTTTAATTAAACGGACATTAGATGTTAGTTGGGCTTTGAGACCCAATAGTACTAGATTTGGAATCTAAGTTATAAAAGCACAATAAAAGTGTAAATATTTAATTTAGAATTAAATAAAAGGATTAGTATTGAATACGACTTAAATTGGATTTAACGAGTAGTTCGATATAATTCGTGAATTCATACCATATGTATTTATTCTCAAAACGAGTTGGACTCGCGCAAATGCAAACAATTGTTTGAACATTGTATTGTCACCTAATTAAAGACTAATTAATTGGATTTGATTGGTTGTATAACATGCCTTGAATGAATGAATGAATGTGGATGTGTTGTATGAATAGTGTATATCGGATGGATATTAGAAGGGAAGGGTAATTTTAGAAATTATTGTAAATTTGGAATTTATAAATTGGACCTGCGTGTCCAGCCTTATCTCTTTATCTCTTTGTATTCTCTTCTCACCTAATTCCCCTCAATGTAAATGAGGTTTCTCTTATTGTATTATGTAATGGGTAGGGTAGAAGTAGAATAGTGCTAGCGGGAGGAGGAAAGGGATGTGATTTGTTCTAGGAACAAGTTGTTTATATATCCATCCGCATATCACTATTACTTTACTTTACGCGCTTTATGATGTTTTAGAAGCATGCTTAAGGGTGTATGATGATGAGACCTAACAAAGATAAATTAATTGGTTGCCAATTACGCGAAAAATCCCTCAAACAATATTAAGCGATTTTCCTTCGTTCCGTGAATGATTCTTTCTCAAGATCCGAAATTGGCATTGGTTTGTTGGCCAAAGTCAAGACCTTTGTCAATTGAGGATGTGTTTGAATCATGAGAGTTTTGTTCCACATCGGTTGTCCTGTCCAAGTTGTGATTTGTTGGCCAAAGTCAAGATCACTTCTTGTCCATCGACATTGATTACGAAACTTTCCTTGTCAATGGGTCCCGCTTAACTGGAATCATTAGGTTTGTTGTGCCAAAGCCAAGGCTTAGTTGATTCAGAGGAAATGGTTAGGAAAATGTATTGGATACATTGACGTATGTATTAGATATATATGTTTCGGACTTGGATGTCCACCTACCGGATCTAGGAATTGGATGGGATCCAATTGATCTTCGAGATCTACCTAGTTAAATATCATACAACTTGTTGGCCAAAGTCAAGGTTGTGTGTTATTTAACGGGATCCTAGCCCACTAGGAAATTGGATTTCCCGAGTACTCAACAGAGGGTTAGAGACTTGTAGAAAATAGTGGGAGGCTAGTATTGAGTTTGCAATTTCATTCAGATACTTAGCTTTACGCGCTTACAAAATTTATTTCGTCAATTTTTAACATTAGTTGGACTAATAAAATGTTATTTTTCTTGTAACAGTTTGACTGTACCCATTTTATCGTTAACTAGATAGTTGGACTATCGTAGTTAAGATGGCAAGCAAGGTAAATGTCCGAGACATCATCATGGGTGACAATGTCTTTAAGGGGATAAACTTTGCTGATTGGGAAATGAACCTAAGGATAGTCCTTGGGGCGGAGAGGATACTGTATACGATTCAGAGACCTCTCGGGCCTAAGCCCACTGAGCCACTTGAGCTGGAGTTATGGAAAACTCACAGTGATGATTGTGACACGGCTCAGTCGATCATGCTTGCTTCAATGACTCAACACTTTCGTCGCCAAAATAGGGACTTGGATCCTTATAATATGATGGCAAGATTGCAAGATCTTCACCGCACTAATAAGCGGATGGCGAGGCGAGGACGAGTTAGTGAAGAAAATCTTTCGCTCCCGTATGACTGATGGTAGTTCTGTTGAGGTCCATGGGACTCAAATGATAGCCGATATTGATGAACTGGCTAGTATGGGTATAGTCTTGGAGTCTGAGCTGGCTATAGATGTACTTCTACAGTCACTACCCGATACTTGGAAACAGATTGTCATCAACTACAAACTGATGAATTCGGATGACACTCTTGGAGAGTTGTTGTCAATTCTCAAGGAGTCAGAGAAAGAACTTCTGAAAGGCAACCAGCGCGAGGCGCACTTTGCAACAACATCTCAAACGCCGAAAGCTGGGCTCAAGGCAACTGGGGGTGTTAAGAAGAAGAAGCATAAGAACAAAGGCAAGGCCAAGTCAACAAAGGCTTCTGGGAAGCCAAGGGACAAGTCTCAAGATGTTTGCCTGAAATGCGGCAAGAGAGGTCACTGGAAGCGTGACTGCCGCATGAACAAGGGACATAAGGAGGACATACAGGCGGGCAAGGCTCCGGCCTCAGGTATGTTTGTTATTGAGATAAATATGACTACTTCTAGTCTTAATAAAAATTGGATTTTTGATTCTGGCTGTGGTTCTCATATTTGTACTGATGTGCAGGATCTGCATGATAGCAGGAGACTGGCTTCGGGGGAGGTAGATCTACGAGTTGGAAATGGAACTTCTGTTGCTGTTTTGGCCGTAGGCACTTTTGTTTTGGAACTGCCCTCGGGGCATGTACTTAAACTAAATGACTGTTATTTGTTCCTAGTTTAACTAGGAATATTATTTCTGTATCTTTGTTAACCCAAACAGGGTACACTTTTGTATTTAAAAACACCAGGTGTTATTTATATATGAATGATGCAGAAATTTGCAGTGCTGATGCAAATAATGGTCTTTATATTTTGAATATAAATGAATCTCCAAAATGTAAAATAACAAACAAAAGGCTCAAAATGAGTAATCCAAAAGAAGAAACTTATTTGTGGCATTGTCGTCTGGGACACATCAACAAGACTCGCATATCCACACTTTCGAAGAGTGGGTACTTGGACGGATTTGATCCAAATTCATATGACGTCTGCGAATCTTGTTTATTAGGCAAAATGCCTAAATCACCTTTTAGTGGTAAAGGTGAACGCGCCACTGAACTGTTAGCCCTCGTTCATAGTGACGTTTGTGGGCCCATGTCTAGCCAGGCTAGAGGTGGATATCGATACTTCGTAACCTTTACGGATGATGCATCACGTTATGGTTATGTGTATCTAATGATGCACAAGTCGGAAACTTTTGAGAAATTCAAAGAGTTTCGACACGAAGTTGAAAAACAAACAGGCAAGAGTATTAAAACATTACGGTCGGACCGTGGTGGCGAATACTTAAGTAATGAGTTTCAAGATTACTTGAAAGAATATGGTATTCTTTCACAATGGACTCCTCCTGGAACACCACAATTAAATGGTGTGTCTGAACGGAGAAACCGTACCTTGCTTGACATGGTAAGGTCGATGATGAGTCGCACTGAGCTGCCTATATCCTTCTGGGGACATGCATTAGAAAGTGCAATTCTTATTTTGAATAGGGTTCCGTCAAAGTCTGTTGAACAGACTCCGTATGAGATATGGACAGGAAAGAAACCAGGTTTCTCATTCCTGAAGATTTGGGGTTGCTGGGCATACGTCAAACGTTTGGAAGGTACCAAACTTGAACCCAAATCAGATAAATGCCTATTTGTTGGATATCCTAAGGAAACCAAAGGATATTACTTCTATAACCCAAAAGAGAACAAAGTATTTGTTGCTCTACATGCGGTTTTCCTTGAGAAGGAATTCCTAAATGCAGTGTGTTAGTGGGAGGAGGAAGAAAGTAAACTCGATGAAAGTCGTAGTGATACTGTTCCTGGCAATGAATCAAGAACGGAACATGAACAGTCCATCCAGGATGAGACTGAACCACAATCTTCAATTACACAAGGACTACGTAGGTCGGAGAGAGTCAGGGTAATACCTGAGAGGTATGGATTCCTGATCTCACCTCATGTAGATATTAATCTTATTGAGGATACTGAACCGGCTACGTATGAGGAAGCGATACAGGGTATCGAATCCCCTTTATGAAAAGAAGCCATGAAGGCCGAAATGGATTCCATGTATACCAACCAAGTTTGGACACTGGTTGATGCACCAGAAGGCGTAAAGCCTATTGGATGCAAATGGGTCTTCAAGAAGAAGACAGACATGGATGGCAACGTACAAACGTACAAAGCTAGGCTCGTAGCGAAGGGGTATCGTCAACAACTTGGAGTTGATTATGACGAAACTTTCTCACCCGTTGCCATGATTAAATCCATTCGGATAATGCTTGCAATAGCTGCATATTACGATTACGAAATATGGCAGATGGACGTTAAAACCGCTTTCCTTAACGGAAACCTGTTGGAGGATGTTTATATGCAACAACCTGACGGTTTTATCGCACCAAGACTTGCAAACAAGGTTTGTAAGTTAAATCGGTCCATTTATGGACTGAAGCAAGCATCGAGGTCATGGAACCAACGTTTTGATGAGGTCATAAAAGAATATGATTTCATTCAAAACGTAGATGATCCTTGTGTATATAAGAAGGTTAGTGGGAGTGCACTGACTTTTATTGTCCTTTATGTCGACGATGTATTGCTTATAGGCAATGACATTCCCATGTTAACGTCGGTGAAAGCTTGGCTTTCATTGAAATTCTCCATGAAAGATCTGGGAGAAGCAGCTTTTATTCTAGGAATAAAGATCTACCGGGATAGATCTAGAAAGCTACTTGGACTCTCCCAGAGTACATATATTGATAAAGTGTTGAAGAGATTCAACATGGATCAGTCCAAGAAGGGACTGTTGCCAACATCACATGGCGTCTTTCTATCTAGGGACATGTGTCCTAAAACACAAGATGAGAGAGACAACATGAGTCGGACTCCGTTCGCCTCGGCAGTCGGATCGATCATGTATGCCATGATATGTACACGACCTGATGTGTCCTATGCTTTGAGCATGTGCAGTCGATATCAGGCCGATCCAGGACAGGATCACTGGATGGCGGTTAAGAATATCCTTAGGTATCTTAAAAGAACTAAGGATGTTTTCTTAATCTATGGAGATGGAGAACTTGAGGTATCTGGGTATACCGATGCAAGTTTCCAAACCGACAGAGACGACTTCAAGTCGCAAACCGGGTACATATTTTGCTTGAATAACGGAGCAGTGAGCAGTGAGCTGGAAATCTTCCAAGCAAGATACTGTTGCCGATTCAGCAACTGAAGCGGAGTACATTGCAGCAGCTGAAGCAGCAAAAGAGGCAGTTTGGATCCGTAAATTCCTAATTGGATTAGGAGTAGTTCCGTTAGCAGCTGAGCCCGTTCCATTGTATTGTGACAATAGCGGGGCTATAGCACAGGCTAAGGAACCAAGGTCTCATCAACGATCCAAACATGTTCTTCGACGATTCCATCTGATTCGAGAGATCATACATCGTGGCGATGTGAAGATCGAGAAGATCGCATCAGAGGATAATATTGCAGATCCGCTGACGAAGGCTATTCCTCGGGAAAAGTTTGAGCGACATGTACATAGTTCAGGTATTAGATGCTTGAGTGACTGGCTATAGGCCAAGTGGGAGATTGTTAGACAGTAATGACCCATAGCGTCACTATTTTGTAAATGATATTGTATTATTGTACAAAATTAACTATGTAGTAATGAAATTGCCTTTTACCGTTTTGTAATTTATTTACTTTGATATATAAATGGTAAAAGTCCCTATGATTAGTTCCGGATTGTGATGATATGAGACAGTATCAATCCATAAAGGTTTAATCATTAAATATCCCTAGTCGTAGTATTATCGAGATTGGACATCGATAATGCGGAATAGACTAGTACTGCACTTGTGCATGTTGTGAGGGCACAACGGCATAGTTCTCATATATTTAAGTATTGGATACTTATGCAAGTGCGGTAGGAGGTTGTGTTTTACCGATGGTACGGAAAACAGCTTCGCTCTGGATAGACCCCGCGGAGTCCCATTGGTAGTATGTCTGCGTGTCTATGGGAGTCCGCTTCAGGGTAGGTGCATATGATCTTAACCTGAGATTTGCATCGCTAGTACTTACGACAATCGGTAAAATTTAGGTTTGGTGGTCCAGGGCTTTAACGAGTTCTGTGTATACCTCTTCTGGGTTTATCGAGAATCGTAGTGTACTGGGTGTGATGTCAAGATGGAAGTATCACTTCAGACATATGGAGATGATGATCGCGAGGGATACAGAACTAGTACTCTATAATGGTTGCAACCATCGGGATAATATGACTAGGTCAGGATTATCCGATTCAAAGAGACTGGTTGCTTGATGTCCGATATGTGTATCGTACGGGGCAGACACATATCCAGCCCCAGGCCTTACATGTGATCATCCGATACTGGTTCGATATACACTATACTACGGTATACTACGCCTGTTATAGATCTAATATTCCAGTAAGAATATTTCTAGAGAATTGGGTAGGCATGGCGTTTTGCTAGAAGCTAACCTTGTCTTGTAAATCGGTAAAAACGTAGTACTTGGTACGTACGTGTTCGAATAGTTCGACAACCGGATTTACTGCCAACATATCTAGAGGTCTCTTGGGTCGCTTCCCGAAGATTCACCGATGACGTATGATTCAAACTCGATTAATCTTGGATTAATTACGGAGAGACTTTATCTTGGATAAAGTACTATAAAAGAGAGAGAACGATTAATTTAGAATTAATCGTAAAATTATTATATTCGATATAATAATCGGAATTCGATTTCGACGCGAAATTAAAATTAGATTTTAATTCGGGCAAACGAGTTAATTTAGAATTAATTCGTTAGCGACGTAAATAATAATTTCGCTAGGCGCAATTATTTATTTAAATTCGATTTAATTAACGTCGCGACGTAAGTCGGTATTTCGGAAATATCGAACCCGAACGCGTGTGAGTGCACGTGGGCCCACTTCATTTGGAAACGTGTGGGGCCCACATGACACTTGTCATTATTTGCATTATTTAATCAAGATGTATTGCATGAAGATAGTGTACAAAGCACTCAAGGGTTATTGCATGGAAATTGAGTGTTAGACACTCTAAGTCTTTGCATGGTTTGTGTCATAAGTATATTATTATTTAATATAATTATGACATAAATATAAATTGATTTTTGAGACAAAAAAAAAAAATCCTTCTCTCCCTCTCTAATTACCGAAACAGTGAGCTCTCAAAGCTCTCTCCATTCTTCATTTGTTTTGTGGCAAGAAGACAAGAAAAAGTGTGCTTGTTTGGAACTCTAACACACAACTTTGGCTAGCAACATCAAGGGATCATACAAGGTGTTATGGGAAACTCATCTTAGAGCTTGGAAGGATCAATTAAAGCTTGGAGCTTCTCTTTATGCTTGGCCGAATCCTCCACTGCACAAGGAGCAACATTTGTTTCATCAATTGCATCCACATTCCGTTTTTGTGAGTATTGTTTCCGCCATTACTTCAATATTAGTTCATTCTTTATATATATTTTGCTTGTTTTTGATCTTGGGACATGGTTATTAGATTTCCAACAGGTTATACATGGCTTTACGTCTGACCATCGACATAGGTTTTGATACTTTTCATGTTCCAGGTTAGCAAACTGATTTATATTAGACATATGTAAGAGAATCAATTCATTTTAGAATCATATTGTGTGGAGTCACGACCCTAGAATCTTTAAGTCTTTTCTTTTATTTTCCTTAGTAATTTTCTTATGAGTATTTTTTTTTTTAATTAGGCAAATCCACATTCAACCAACCAACAAAAGCAATCATTCTCTTCTCCCTATCATTAGCTACTGTAAAATAAATAGGTTATCAATACTAATACAACAGTAGGAATTCAGTCCTCGTGGGATCGATATTTTTATATACTTGAACGATACGTGCGCTTGCGTTATACGTGTGTGTTTACGCTGGTCAAGTTTTTTGGCGCCATTGCCGGGGACTTATTTTTCTTGAGTTATTAATTTTGAAGCTATCTAATTTACTTGTATCTAATTTTATTTATTTTTATCTGTAATTTTTATTTCTTTCTTTTGTTTTCAGGTGGTTGAAAAATTGAACATTATTGGGAGATTGAGAGATCACGAACTTTATTAGAAGATACACCCCAAATCTGGGAGCAACAGTCCGGTTTTGTGAGGCCTGTTGTCCAGTCCAACAACTATCACTGGATGTCAGAATCAAACAATGCTACATTTGCTCATCAGAACGAAATGGGGAGATGTGTGATTTGTGATGGTAACCACCCGAGCAATCAATGTATATACTTTTCAGAGTGGTAGAATATCAGAATCATTCAAGGTACGAAGAACCATCATATTTTCCATCTTATCCACCATCTATCTATGATCTTCATCAAGAACCAGAACCATCAGAAGAAGATCAGATGATTGACATGCTCAAAGATTGGAATAAGAAACGAGATGAAGATTTGGATACAATGCTTGAAACATGCCAGAAGCAATTTGAAAGTATTCAAAGATAATCAGAATTCATTCAGAGACTGACTGATCAATCAAGACAATTAACAGAAAACCAGAGCTGCATACCTCAAGAAGCATTTTCAGATGACACAGATGAAGCCTTCGAGTACCAAGCATTTCATGATAACATTTTAGCGAAAGAGGAGGCCGAGCAGTATCAAAAATCAGAGGTATTTGTTCAGGAGCCCAAACCAGTGAAGTCTTTGTTTGATTATTTAGACTCTGATTTTGATGAAGAAACTGAGCTCTTTGTACCAACTGCACCAACGAGGGAGGATCAAACTTTCAATCTTCAAAATGAAGATCTTGGAGCATGCTTTGGAACGATATTTGAAGAAGATCTTCCTGAACCATCCATTCCAGTCATATCAAAGGATGAAGACCTAAAATCTGACATTTCTTTTCATCCTCAGATTGACACTTATGAAGCATGCATTTCACATATGACAGATGAAGAATCGAATACAGAAATTTTAAAATTCATCTGTGAAGAAAAGGTGGAGCAAGAAGCAGAGCAAATGGAGGAACAAATGTCTGACTTTATTAAAGATCCAGAGCATTCAGGCGAAACATCACTGTTTTGGGGAATACTGATCAAAGATATCACGCAGAAGCTTGACAGAATGGAACTTCCATTCCAAGTCAAGCACCATACGAGACCTTCTGATTTTATTTCTTTCTTTTCAGGAACCACTGGAGCAACAAAGGTTAAAAAGGTGGCACAAGCACTGAATGTGAAAATATTTTTTGCCCCTTTACCGTTGGAAGAGACCCTTCAAAAGCAACGCACATGGGAATGTCTTTATTCGGACATCCAAAACGACGTTGAAACCTCCTTGACAGATGGATTTCAGTCACGTCTGGCTGAAGATGAAAAATTTAGCGATAGCAGGGAGACAACCCATGCAATTTTTTGTAATTTCTATTTTTCATATTTTGTGTATACATGTTGTAGAATTTTTTATTTTTTGTGATTTTTGTAGGGAAAAGCACAAATGAAGCATTTTAAGACAGAAGGAATAGTGTTTGGCAATCAAAAATAAGAGAGCTAATTCATTTGTGATGGCTGAGTAAAGAATGAATTCTTGAGACGCATCCTTATGAATTTATACTAAGCTAGTGGCGTATTGCGTACACAATTCTGTTGCCTTAATAATTGCTTTGATTTGCTTTTCTGTTTTTATTTCCTTTATTTTCGCCGACAAGATCTTAACTTTTTAAACTTTTCACGATTTATTTTAACGTTCATCTAATAATTGTCATTTGGCAGGTACTAGTGCTACTATTACTCACCCATTTTCAGGTTCTATAAATTCAGCTCTACATTTCTCTCTTCGACACATCTAGATATACATCCAAATAAGAGAAAAAAAATGGAAGCAACATCACAGCAGCGAATCAAGCGAATTTGTGTTTTCTGTGGATCCAATTCTGGTAATAAACCAGAATTCATTGAGGCTACAAAGGAATTGGGGAGAACGAAATATGCACCTAGTAAATGACGGTGGCAATCTTGGATTGATGGGAAGCATTTCAAAAGCCGTTCAGGATGGTGGCGGTCATGTTTTGGGAATCATTCCAAAAACTTTGGCGGATGAACACATAATCGGAAAAACAAATAGAGATGAACGTATTATCTCAGGGATGTCTGAACAACTCCTTGAAATGGTCAATACTGCTGATGCGTTTATTGCTTTACCAGGTGGGCTAAGAACATTTGAAGAAATATTCACAGTGGCATCATGGGCGCACTTGAACATTCATCGGAAGCCCATTGGATTACTAAACATTGAACATTTTTTCGATTTCCTGTTTGTATTTCTTACGGAAGCCAAAAGACATGAGTTCGTCACAAAATCAGTACATGATATTTTCTTGACTACAACAAAGGCCGGAGAATTAATTGACCAAATCCTAGCCTTTGAACCAAAAATCGACCCCATTCTTTCCAAGTTGAGCTGGTCTGATAGTGATCGTGGTAAGAAGCGTAAATTGGACATATATCTTAATCGATAAATTTTCCTATAAAATTTCAGCTAACCAGGTACTATCTTCCAAACTCTTATTCTATTGTTTAAGACATTGGGGACAATTTCTTATTTAGGTTTGGGGGAGGGAATTAGTTGATCAATATCCTGTTTTTAGTTGTGTGTTGTTTTTATTTTTAGTCCAAATTTTTTTCGAAAAATACAAAAAAATTGAAAAATTTTCAAAAATTGCAAAAAATATTTTGCGTTTTTGTGTTTTTATTTTGACAATAAAGGTAAAATTGGTAAGAGATAGTTGAGTAAGGAGTTTCCACTCCTGAGACATATCTCAAACCTAATTCGGAACAAGTTAATTTTTGTTTATTTCCTTTTGAATTATTTAATTTGTGAATTCTCCATAATACTGACTAAAATGGATCTCCATATGCTCAGTTGGCAAGTATTATCAACATGCATGGTAACATACGGACATGAGCTGAAATTGAAAAGTTTGTAATATTCAGTGCTCTAGGTTAATTGGAGGAAGCATCTCAAAAAGCAATGGAGTAAAAAAAAAAAAATGTCTGAGGTCTGAGTTATTAAGTCTGTAAGGGTGTTTTAACACCTAGTGCCCTAAAGCCAACTGGTTTGGGAGTCACTGGCCCAAAGCTCGCTACATGGATCAAGGATGTTGCAAAAACAAAAAAAATTATATATATATCTGAAGTCTGAGTAATTAAGTCTGTAGGGGTGTCTTAACACCTGGTGCCCTAAAGCCAACTGGTTTGGGAGCCACCGACCCAACACTCGCTACATAGATGGAAGATATTGTATATAAATAAAAAACATCAAAGAAAAAATTAGAATAATCAGAAAAATTATTCCATTACTACAAAAAGTTGTGAATTCTGATAAAACTTTAGGACACAAATATTACTCTCTTCTCAACTGCACTTATGACTGTAGTGGGAAAAAATAAGTTGATTAATATTCTGTTGGCTGTGTATATGGAGAATGGTAAATATAATAGGAGAATTTACTTATTCAGTAATTTAGAAAGAAAGAAAACATATAGTAACTTGGAGTAGAAGTTTCACCTGTTTAGTCACTAACTTCTTTAATCTCTTTTCTCTTGTCTTTTTGCTTTTGTGTGCATTAGATTTACTTTCTTTTTACTTTTGTAAATTTTTGTGGGTATCATTGCTGTAAACCCTCACGAGACTACAACTCATCCACTAGGGACACCTAAGGGTTTAAAGGCTTTTTGCATACACTAAATGCAACCGTAATCCCTACGAAAGTGGCTTAGTTAAATTTTATTTTAAAGATGTTTATGTTATTTTATTTTGTGTTTTGCTCGAGGACTAGCAAAATGTTAGGTTTGGGGGTGTGATGAGTGGTAATTATATCACTTTTCCCACTCATTTAACCTAATATTTTGTATATTTTCTCGGGTTTTGTGAACGTTTTAATTTGTTTTCTTGTTATTTTGCAGATAAATAAAGTTTGGGAAGCATTGGAAGCAATTTGGGGCAAAAATAGAGAAAAAATGACAAAAAAGACAATTTGGTAATTTCGCACGTCGCGACGTCTAACGTGCGCCGCAGTCCTGCTAACGTGCGCCGTGGACACGTGTCAGAATCTGAGAAAGTATACTTACTAACGTGCGCTGGATCTTGCTAACGTACGTCGGGGCATAATAACGTGCGCCGTGCCACGTGTCATCATCATAGAAGATCAGCTAAAATACGCCGGATACCACGTGTCACAATCCTATTGGACCAAACTTAGCGCGTGCCACGTGTCGCCTTCTCATTGGACCGAATATTCGGTGAATCACATTTTGCCATGGGTCAAGCTATCATTGGACCGATCCTTACCGCGTGCCACGTGTCATCTTCTCATTGGACCGAAATATCCACCAATCACCGCGTGTCATGTGTCAGCCTCCCATTGCACCACTCTCACCGCGTGCCACGTGTCATCATTGGATTGAGCCGGCGAAATCCACGTGGTCAAAGCGCGTACACAGAAACCGTGTCTCGGCGTCGCGACGCGAGATCCAGAAATTGCCTACAAATTGAGCTCATTTACACATCATTTGGTGTGCTTTCCTTGGGATTTTTTCCCTGATTTCATAGGAAGCATCTAGTTTTGTAAATTATTGTAATATTAAAATTATGTATTTTTATTTTTAGTTTTTATTACAACATTTTATTTATTTACTTTATGTTTTATAGATAAATTTCCGCTGGGGTAAAAGGTGAAACCTTTAATATAATTATCTAGGTAAATCTCACTTAATTATAATATTTAAATTATAATTTAACCGGATCAATTAATGGCAGACTTTATTACCGCCTATATGGTCGGTCTAAATATAAATTATTTTACCGCCTATATGGCTGGTGTAGTTGGACTAAATGGATTATCGCCTATATGGCTGGTTTAAATGTTTAACATTATTAATTCCTGAGAAAGCAGAACATAAAATAATTTATATATTATAATAAGTGAGATTCCTAGATAAGAAATATTAAATGTGGATCCTCTAACCCCAGCATTTTATTTTATTCTAGGGAAGTGATGAAACACAATATTTACACTTAATAATTGATTTTCTTTTTATAGGTAATTCTTTAGTTTTTTTATTGAGTCTTAAGCTTAATGCTTCTTATTGTCTGATCGCCAATAAGATTGATGTGGTAAACTTAAAATGAACTAGACACAGGGATTTTAGGTTTCAGCCTTAGATTCAATAACTCACGATATTCCTTGAGGATATATAACCCTTTAATAGATTTCCTTACAGGATAGACATATACATGTCGGGCGGGGGTAGCCACAATTTGAACTTGACCTTAATGAATCCATGTAATTTGGTTGACATAGACATATGGTTCAATTGGGTTATACTGGGTATTTGCGTCTGACCATCGACAGAGGCTTTTGCATATTTTCATGTTCCAGGTTAGCAAACTGATTTATTACACATATGTAAGAGAATCAATTCATCTTTAGAATAATATTGTGTGGAGTCACGACCCTAGATCTTTGAGTCTTTTCTTTTATTTTCCTTAGTATTTTCTTCTGAGTCTGTTTTTATTTTAATTAGCAAATCCACATTCAACCAACCAACAAAAGCAATCATTCTCTTCTCCCTATAATTAGATACCTGTAAATAAATAGTATCAATAATTAATAACAACAGTAGGAATTAAGTCCTCGTGGGATCGATATTCTTATACTACTTGAACGATACGTGCGCTTCCGTTATACGTGTGTGTTTACGCCGGTGAAGCTTCCCATCCAAATTTCTTATAAATTAGCAAACAAGGTCTTTTTGAGTCAGATTCCCGAGACTTAACTGTTGTATTTCTTTTTGGAATTGTGTATGTAATTTGAGAATCGATATATGAACCTATCCACTGGGATGCGTCTCAAGAGTTGAAGATATATCATCTACGGACTCCATACTCAATCCATCCCTAATGAATATAATTTTATCTTCGCGATTATCAGACACCATTCCTAACGAACGACAATGAGTATTGCAATTCCAGCGTGCACATTTGTAACAAACACCCATTTGTTTAGCTCTACGTTTCTTTGCATAGGTGCTTCTTCCAAATCCGGGCAAATAAGAATTATAGGAATCAAAATATGTTAGACATTATGTCCCATAGCGTCACTGTTTGTAAATGATATTGTATTATTGTACAAAATTAACTATGTGATTATGAAATTGCCTTTTGCCGTTTTGTAATATTATTTACTTTGACTAATAAATGGCGAAAGTCCATATGATTAATACTGGATTGAGATGATATGAGACAGTATCAATCTATAAAAGTTTAATCATTAAATATCCCTAGTCGGAGTATTATCGAGATTGGACATCGATAATGCGGAATAGACTAGTATTGCGCTTGTGCACGTTGTGAGGGCACAACATCATAGTTCTCATATATTTAAGTATTGGATACTTATGCAAGTGCAATAGGAGGTTGTGTTTTACCGATGGTACGGAAAACAGCTTCGCTCTGGATAGACCCCGCGGAATCCCATTGGTAGTATGTCTGCGTGTCTATGGGAGGCCGCATCAGGGTAGGTGTATATGGTCTTAACCTGAGACTTACATCGCTAGTACTTGCGACAATCGGTAAACTTTGGTTTTGGTGGTTGGGGACCCTAACCGGTTCTGTGTACACCTCTTCTGGGTTTATCGAGAATCGTAGTGTACTGGATGTGATGTCAAGATGGAAGTATCGCTTCAGACATATGGAGGTGATGATCACGCAGGACACATAACTAGTACTCTATAAAAGGTTGCAACCGTCGGGACAATATGACTAGGTCAGGATTGTCTGATTTAAAGAGACTAGCTGTTTGATGTCCGATATATGTTTCGTACGGGGCAGACACATCTCCAGCCCCAGGCCTAGCATGTGATCATCCGATACTGGATCGATGTACGCAATACTACGGTATACTACGCTTGATATAGATCTTATATTCCTATAAGAATATTTCTGGAGAATTGGGTAGACATGGCGCTTTGCTAGAAGCCAACCTTGTCTTGTGAATCGGTGAGAACGTAGTACGAGGTACGTGTGTGTTCGGATTATCCGACGACCGTATTTACTGCCAACATATCCGGAGATCTTTTGGGTCGCTTCCTGAAGATTCACCTATGATATTTGATTCGGACTTAATTAATCTTGGATTAATTGCGGAGAAACTTTATCTCGGATAAAGTACCTTGTTTAGAGAGAGAGAACGATTAATTTGGAATTAATCGATAAAATTATTATATTCGATATAATAATCGAAATTCGATTTCGACGCGAAATTAAAATTAGATTTTAATTCGGGCATACGAGTTAATTTAGAATTAATTCGTTAGCGACGTAAATAATAATTTCGCTAGGCGCGATTATTTATTTAAATTCGATTTAAATAACGTCGCGACGTAAGTTCGGTATTTCGGAAATATCGAACCCGAACGCGTGAGTGCACGTGGGCCCACTTTCATTTGGAAACGTGTGGGGCCCACATGACACATGTCATTATATGCATTATTTTATTGATGATGCATTGCATGGTGATAGTGTATATTACACTCAAATGTTATGCATGGAATTTGAGTGTTTGACACTCTAAGCCTTTGCATGGCTTGTGTCATAGATTTATTATTATTTAATAAATATTATGGCATAAATATAAATTGATTTTTGGTATCAAAATCAATTAAGAAAATCTCTCTTCTCTCACTCACTTTTGACCGAAAACTGCATGCAGTTTTGGTCTTCATCTTCTTCAAATTTGGTTGCCAAAAGCTTGAAGAAAAGGTTGATGTTTGGAACATGCAAGGCTAGCACCTTCAAGGGATCAAAAGAGGTGATAGGGAAACCATCATAGAGCAAGGAATACACAAAGTTTGGAGCTTTCATCTTCTTGTCTTCCTTGGCCGAACCTAATCTACCTTGGAGCTTCCATCTTGGCTTGATCTTTCTTCATCACAAGAGATTGGTAAGTATGATTCCGCCATACTTCATCTTTTATATATATTCTTTGTTGTATTTCATGTATGCTTAATCTTTCCTTGGGACATATTATAGAAACCAACAGAATACTCACCTGCTAATCGAACCCGTGTTTCAATTATCCAACGAATATCATTAGGAACACCATGGATCGTTAGTAATCTCATTCGTTCCAAGCGAGCATTGTAGACTTTCATCAGAGAGTTTTGAGGGAGAGAAGGAAATTGCTTGTGAAGATTTGCGAGAACTTATTCCATCCTGAAATGTCTTAATCTGCAAAAACTAAACACACCAAATTAAATCACTCAAAATCATAATATATACACAAATTGCATGGGTTGCCTCCCTGCGAGCGCTAAGTTTAACTTCGAAAGCTAGACGTGACTTCTCGAACGTTAGGCTGGATCTGAAAGTGTGACACTTTCTTTTTGTCGCTCAAATGATTCTCCCCAGTAGTGCTTGACACGCTTGTTTTTAACATTTTTTGTTGGAGTCAGGATCATGTATCTCAACGGCTCTATCTGGTAAAACTTTGGTGATCACAAATGGACCTGACCACCGTGATTTTGGCTTCCATGGGAAGAATTTCACCCTTGATTTGTTTAACAGTACCTTCTGCCCTAGTTCCAGTTGTATGCACACTAACTTCTCATCATGTGTTTTCCTTGCCTTTTCTTTGTACAATTTGGCATCCTCAAAAGGCTGATTGTGAAATTCCTCCAATTCGTTGAGCTGGTGGAACTTTTTCTCTTCTGTTGCTTGTAGTGCAAGAATAGGCTTCTTCAGTATGCAGTGCGCTTTATCTTCAGGCTCCACATGTAATTGACATGTTTTAAGTTTGTCAGCAGAACTTTACATTGCATTGGAGGTCTGGATGGTACTATTTATCACATCAAGTCTGAAACATTCATCATTCTCGTCATTCGGGAAATTCATGGCTTTAAAAACATTGAATGTTACTTCTTGGTCATGTACCCTCATGGTTAGTTCTCATTTTTGTACATCAATAATGGTTCGACCTGTAGCCAAGAATGGTATCCCGAGGATAATTGGCACGTCTGCGTCTTCCTCAATATCAAGGACAATAAAATCTACTGGGAAAATGAATTTGTCAACCTTGACAAGCACATCCTCAACTACGCCTCTTGGAAATACGAGTGTTCTATCAGCAAGTTGTAGAGAGACTGAAGTTGGCATTTTTTCTCCACTATGCAATTTCCTGAAAATAGAAAAAGGCATCAAGTTAACACTCGCACCTAGATCACACAGAGCCTTACCGAAGTCATGTTCTCCTATGGTGCAAGGAACAATGAAACTGCCAGGATCTTTCAACTTTGGAGGAATTTTTCTCTGAATGATGGTGCTGTATTCTTCTGATAATGCTACTGTCTCATAATCTCCCAATCTCCACTTTCATGAAAGAATGTCTTTCATGAATTTGGCATAGCTGGGCATTTGTTCCAACGCTTCTGCAAATGGAATGTTGATATGTAGCTTTTTGAACACCTCCAAGAATCGAGCAAACTGCTTGTCCAGTTTATTCTTCTGAAGACACTGAGGAAAAGGTGGAGGTGGAGTGATATGTTTTTTTCCTTTCTTCTTTTTCCTCCATCTGTTGCTTTGTTTTTTTGGAATATCTTCAATTGTTTTGCCTTGATTCCAACATCTTTGTTGATTTCAGTACCGCTTTTTAACATGATGGCATGACATTGCTCATTTCCATGTTCCTTGGATTTGGCTCTGTGTTGCTAGGAAGGTTACCTGGCGGTTTGTAACTCTGAGCATTGGCCAGTTGTCCAATTTGATTCTCCAGTGCTTTAATAGAAGTAGATTGACTTTGAATTAATGCTGCTTGGGATTGAAACATAGCATCATATCTTGCTGCTTGAAAGCCGTGTTTTGCTTCTATCTTTTTCAAGTGGGTCAACACTTCTGTTATTCCTGATTCATTTGCCTGCTCCTAGCCTTTGTTCTGTTGTTGGAATCCGGGTGGTGGGTTGTTCATTTGCCCTGAATTATTGCTCCATGCGAAATTGGGATGATTCCTCCACCCTGGGTTGTAGGTGTTGGAATATGGATTGTTCCCATGTCTGTTGAAATTGTTGACATAATTCACCGTTTCTTTATGTTGGTTGAAAGATTCTGACTCAGGTGCTCCTCCAAATGGTGAAATTGTGGATCCACCATTAACTTTCATGTTAAGAGTTTCCAGATTTTTGCAAATCTGATCCAGCTTGGCATTCATTGCTGTGTTGGCTCCAACTTCATAAATTCCAGCAATTCGTTGGATCAAGCTTCTTTCTGTTGGCCACAATGAATTATTGTTAGCCATTTCTTCAATTAGGTCCGAGGCCTGATCTTCTCATTTTTCCATCAAAGCTCCTCAAGCAGCATCATCAATTGTGGTTCTCATTATTCCAGAAAGTCCATTCTAGAAGGTTTAGACTTGTAGCCACTTTGCGATCTCATGATGAGGACATTTCTGGAGTAAATATTTGAATCTTTCCCAAGCTTCGCAAATGGATTCTGAATATTATTGCATAAAGAATGTGATGTCATTCCTCAACTTTGCAGTTCTGGCTGGTGGAAAGTACTTTGCAAGGAATTTGGTGGCTAGAGTGTTCCAAGTTGTGATGGAACCTGCTGGTAACGAATGTAGCCAAGCTTTAGCTCTGTCTTTAAGGGAATATGGAAAAACCCGCAGTCTCATTGCTTCTTCAGCTACTCGGTTGTAATTGAAAGTACCGCAAACTTCCAGGAAGTTGCTGATGTGGGCATTAGGATCTTTAGTTGCATTTCCCCCAAACTGCACTGACTGTTGAATCATCTGAATGCATGTTTTGAAGTCACACGCATTTACTGGTAAAGGAGGAAGTACAATACAGGAAATGAAGTCGTCGACCACCGGAATGGTTCTGTTTCGAATGGTTATTTGTTGTGCAACTTCCAAAGGTTCAGGTTCCATGTTGACTAAAGCTTCTTGGCCTTCTCGCGCCTTCCCTTCTCAACTGTCTTATGGTTCTTTTAATTTCTGGGTCGAGTGGTCGGAGTTCAAAGATTCTGGTTCGTCTCATGTCGTTTCTGAGAACCTGAAAACAAAGAAAACAGAATTAAAAAGTAAAAAGAAATTAGATACAAGTAAAGGTATCTAACCCCAAAACTAATAGTGAAAGATAAAAGCCCGGCAAAAAAAAGACCGGCGCCAAAAACTTGACCGGTGCGTAATCACACGCGTATAACGCAAGCGCACGTATCTTTCAAGTAGTATAAAAAGTATTGATCCCACGAGGACTCTTATACCTAATCTATTAATTTTATGAGGTCAAATGATTACTAGTATCTAACAGGTTGATTGATTGATTTGAAATGATGATGATTTTGAATTTAAGAACAAGTAAATAAAATTGCGCGAAAGTAGGTTTAAGAAAATTCAATATTATGAAACTATCTAGGGTTGTGAATCTTCCAATATCATTTTAAAGATGAAGTGGTTATTTCATTTTTGTGTAATATATCGGTTTACTAACCTGGAACACTAAATTATGCGAAAGCCTCTGTCGATGGTCAGACGCAAATACCCAGTATAACCCAATTGAACCATATGTCTATGTCAACCAAATTACATTGATTCATTAAGTTTAAGTTCCAATTATGGCTATCCCCACCCGACAGGTATATGTCTATCCTGCAAGGAAATCTATTAAAGAGTTATCTATCCTCAAAGAAGATCGTGGGCTATTAAGTCTAAGGCTGAAACCTAAAATTCATTTGTCAAGTTTATTTTTTATTTACCAGATCAATCTTATTAGTGGCTAATTAACAAGACGCATTAAGCTTAAGACTTAATAAGTAAACCTTAAATTACCCAAACTATAAAATAACCACTTATAAACTGGTGATATTAGAATTCATCACAACCCCAGATAATTAACTTAGTTACGACACATAACTAGGGCTAGTAAAAACTTAAATAAAATAAAAGACATAAAGTAAAATGCTGAAAAGTAAATTGCTGAAAGTAAATGACGGAAAGTAAATGCTGAAATTAAATACTGAAAATTAAATGCTGAAAAGTGAATGTTGAAAGTAATTACTGAAAAGTAAAATGCTGAAATGAAAGTAATTACTGAAAAGTAAAATGCTGAAAGTAAATTGCTGAAAGTAAATAAAGTAAAAGTACAATAAAAGAAAATACTGAGGTAAAAGGATCCACTTTTATTACTTCTATTTTAGATATCTCCCTTAATATAATATATTAACTTTGCATGATAATTACCAACCAGCCATATAGGTGGTATCTAGATTAATTCAAATTAATAATTAATTACCAACCGACCAATCAGGCGGTATCCAGTTTAGTCAGGTTAAAATCAATTTAATAATTACCAACCGACCAATATGGCGGTATCCTCGTTAAGTCAGGTTTTAACTAGTTTATATATTATAATTAAGGGAGATTAATCTAAATATTAGTAATAAAAGTTTTACCTTTTACCCCAGCAAATGGGAGTTACCTCCTCATTACTGAAAAGTAAAAACTGAAAATTAAAGAAAGAAAAGTATTGTGCGTAAAAGTAAATTGCGGAAAGTAAAAACTGAAAAGTAAAGAAAAGAAAGTGCGAAAACGGAAATAATTACTGAAAGCTGTAAATAAACAAACAAGATACAATCTTCTTAGTATTCTTAAGGAATTCCTTAGAAGAAAGTATGAATTTACAAATGAAATGGTGTGTGGTATTTATAGGCAAAATTTTGCCTCCATCAAATCATCCACCAAATTTATTATTAATTGCTCCACTAAATACTCCACCAAATTCATTATTAATTGCTCCACTAATTGCTTATCATGTTTGGTGGTGATTTGATAATTTTTATTATTTATTTGTTAATTTATTTTTTTCTTTGAAAATGACTTTAATAATTACACACAACACACTTCTGGATGGTTCATCAATATCGGGCATGAAATATTCCGAATTCGAAATTATTTTATGTTTTAAAGTTGTAGAGATTTGAGTCTTCTTTACTCTGGAACTTGAATCAGCTCAATCCGATATCGGAGTAAAAACTTATACCCAAACTACGACAGATGCGCAAAATTGGAATTTCCAAAACTGCACTTCGTTAAAACGCCCTTTCAAGTTTCCAATCTCCAAAATTAATATGTCAAGTCCAATTTTAGCCCTTATGTGACCCACATTTCGTCCTAAATGATTTCATTGTGTCCCAATATTATTTTATCTGCAAAATAAACTAAAACACATCAAAACGTTCATCAAACCCGAGAAACTAAACAAAATATTAAGTAAAATGGGCGGTAAATATTGATATATTTTCCGCTCATCAGTACATTTGCGGTACGATATAAAATCTCGCAATAAGTTTTTGGCTTCGTTGCCGGGGATTATATAGTCTTATTCACATTAATACTATTACCAAGTAACATTGACTTTAATTTAGATTATTTTATTTATTTATTTATTTATTTATTTTATATTTATATCTATATTTATTTTCTTTATTTTCTTTCGTGAAAGGAATATTGAAAAAGAAGTGATGACAACTGAAAATACAGAGAATAAAGCACGCCAGGTAGCAATACGGGATCACTTTAAGCCAGTCATTGATGATAACTATTCTGAGATTGCCCTTGAACCAATCAACGCCAATAATTTTGAGTTGAAACCTGCATTGATCAACATGGTGTAAAAGAACCAGTTTGGGGGTTCAGCTGTAGAGGATCCCAATTTGAATTTAAGGATGATCTTCGAGATGGCGGATACCATAAAGATGAATGGCGTGACTAAAGAGACCATCAGGCTACACTTATTCGCATTCTCTTTAAGGGACAAAGCGAGGGGTTGGCTGCACTCAATACCGATAGGGAGCATCATGACATGGTAGGATATGGTTATAATATTTCTTGCGAGGTTCTTTCCACCAGCTAAATCAGCCCAACTGAGAACATAAATAAGCATATTTAAGCAGTTGTAAACTAAGAATCTTAACGAGGCCTGGGAGCATTTTAAAGATCTACTCAGGAGATGCCCACAACATAATTTCCAAGACTGGGTTTGGATTCATTTATTCTACAATGGGTTGAATAGTCCTAATAGAACCATGGTCGATGCAGCTGCTGGAGGAACCCTGTTCAAGAAATCTACTGAAGATGGCTATGCTCTATTGGAGGAGCTGCCATTAACAATTTCCAATGGCCAAATGAACGCTCTACTGTGATTAAGGTGGCCGATATATATTAGGTGGATCTGATCATTCACTCACAACTCATCTAGCAGCATTGTCCAATCAATAGGGCCAACCATCTATTGAAGTTGCCGCTGCTAATAGAATGATCTTACCTGACGTAGGATCTGAACAAGTCCAATATGTGAACAGTCAGAACTTTAACAATTATAGAGGCAATTCTATGCCTAACTACTATCATCCGAACTTGTCATATGCTAACACAAAGAATATCTTGCAACCTTCATCTGGCTTTAACAATCAAAGATCATAGCAGAAACCTTCTCTAGAAGACCTCATGAGCACATTTGTTGCTAAAAGATGAAGTGGTTATTTCATTTTTGTGTAATATATAGGTTTACTAACCTAGAACACTTAATTATGAGAAAGCCTCTGTCGATGGTCAGACGTAAATACCCAGTTTAACCCAATTGAACCATATGTCTATGTCAACCAAATTACCTGGATTCATTAAGTTTAAGTTCTAATTATGGCTACCCCCGCCCGACAGGTATATGTCTATCATGTAAGGAAATCTATTAAAAGGGTTATCTATCCTCAAGGAAGATCATGGGCTATTAAGTCTAAGGTTGAAACCTAAAATTCCTTTGTCAAGTTTATTTTAGATTTACAAGATAAATCTTATTAGTGGCCAATTAACAAGACGCATTAAGCTTAAGACTTAATAAGTAAACCTTTCAATTACCCAAACTATAAAATAACCCCTGATAAACCGGTGATATTTGAAGCCATCACAGCCCCAGATAACTAACTTAGTTACGACACATAACTAGGGCTAGTAAAAACTTAAAAGTAAAAGAGATAAAGTAAAAATGCTGAAAAGTATTTGCGGTAAAGTAAAAGCTGAAAAGTAAATTACAATAAAATAAAATGCTAAGGTAAAAGGATCAACTTTTACTACTACTAATTTTGATATCTCCCTTAATATAATATATTAACTTGTGATTATTTTACCAACCAGCCATATAGGCGGTAACTTGATTAAGTCAAATTAAGTACAACCAGCCATAAAGACGGAACCAAAATAAACCTGCCATATTGGAGGTAAGAAAATTTAATTACCAACCGACCAATCTCGCGGTATCCTTGCTTAGTCAGGTTTAAACCAGTTTAAAATGAATTACAAACCGACCAATATAGCGGTATCCTCATTAAGTCAAATTTTAAATAGTGAATATATTATATTTAAGGGAGATTAATCTAAATAGTAGTAAAATAAGTTTTACCTTTCACCCTAGCAGGGGGAAGTTACCTCCTCATGTTGAATAGTAAAAACTGTAAAAGTAAAGAAAGTAAATTACTATTATTACATAACATAATTAAAATTAATTACAAAACTGAAATTAAAATAAACTAGATTGAAAACTCCCTATTACATCAGAGAATTCAGAGAGGAAGGTACATCTGAAACTGAAATTTTGAGCTCTATTTATATGTGTCCATAAGCCTTGAGCGTCACAACGCGCACGTTTCTTCTTGCGTCGCGACGCACTGACGTGTCAGCTTCTAATTGGTCCGTTTCAAATTCTTATATGCCACGTGGCAATTGCGGATAAGGTGATAAGGTGACACGTGGCAAGGTGGCTGGAAACTCAATGATTATGCGGACGTGGTGATGACATGGCGCTGATGTTGCGACACGTAGCGATAGTGATTGTCAGCACCATAGGATTGCGACACATAGCACTTCGTGATTGGCTGATGATGACGTGACAGTGACGTGGCACGTTGACTTGGTCAACTGATGATGTGGTTGACATGTGGCGATGGTGATTGTCGGCACCGCAGGATGATGGCATCTGGCACAACGCACGTTAGCAGATCAGCTGTGATGGTGACACGTGTCACGGTGCACGTTAGCAAAGTCAAACTTCTCAGATTATGACATATGGACCTGGCGCACGTTAGAAGCTCATGCGTATGTTAGGCGTCGTGACGCCGAAGGCTTACGCGTCGCGACACGCGAAATGACTATTTTGCCCTTTTGGTCCTTTTTCACTGTTTTGGCCTAAAATCACCTCTAGAATGTCCTGAAACCTTATTTATCTACAAAATAACACAAAACACATCAAAATATTCACAAAACTCAAGAAACTATACAAAATATTAGGTCAAATGAGTGGGAAATAGTGATACATTTACCACTCATCACACCCAAAAACCTAACATTTTGCTAGTCCTCGAGCAAAACACAAAATAAAATAATATAAACAACTTTAAAATAAAATTTAACTATGTTGGATAATATGACCCATAGCGTCACTATTTGCATAGATCATTGTGTTGTTGTAGCAAATTAACTATGTAATAAGGAAATTGCACTCTCATCATTTGTGATTAGATCACCATAGATATATAAATGAAGAGAGGTCCCTATGATTAGTTCCTGGATTGAGATGATATGAGACAGTATCAGTCCACGAAGGATTAATCATTAAATATCCCTAGCCGTAGTATTATCGAGACTGGACATCGATAATGCGGAATAGGCTAGTATTGCACTTGGAAACGTTGTGAGGGCACAACGGCATAGTTTTCATATATATAAGTGTTGGATACTTATGCAAGTGCGATAGGAGGTCGTGTTTCACCGATGGTACGGGAAACAGCTTCGCTCTGGATAGACCCCTCGGAATCCCATTGGTATTATGAATATGTGTGTATGGGAGGCCGAAATCAAGGTAGGTGTGTATAGTCTTAACCTGAGACTTACATCGCTAATGCTTACGACAATCGATATACTTTAGTTGAGGTCGTCTAGGACTGTAACCGGTTCTGTGTACGCCAATGCCGGGTATATTGAGAATCGTAGTGTATTGGATGTGATGTCAAGACGGAAGTGTCACTCCAGTCATAATGGAGATGATGTCACGCAGGATACGGTATTAGTGCTCTTAAAGTGATGCGCATCCAATCGTGATATTATGACCAGGTCATGAATATCTGATTATAGAGACTAGTTACCACATCCGATATGTGTTTCGGACGGGGCAGACACTTATCCAGCCCCAGCCCTAGCACGTGACTATCCGATACTGGGCCGATACGCACAATACAATTGTATACTACGCTTGATACAGATCTAGATATTCTTAATGAATATATGTCCGGAGAACTTGGGAAGACTTGGTGCTTTGCTAGGAGTCGACCTTGTCTCGTAAATCGGTAGAATGTAGTACTTGGTACGTACGTGATTCGGACACTCCGACGACCGTATTTACTGCCAGATTATCCGGGGATCTCATGGGTCGCTTCCCGATAATCCCCGATGACGCACAACTCGCACTCTTGAATAATCTGGGATTATACAGAAGAGAGAGAAAATTAATCTAGGATTAATAACGGAGATATTTTATCCGGGATAAAATGTCGTCTAAAGAGAGAGAACGATTAATTCAGAATTAATCGATGTATTAATATATTCGATATATTAGACGAAATTAGATTTCGACGCGGAATTAAAATCAGATTTTAATTCGGGCAAACGAGTTAATTTAGAATTAATTCGTTAGCGACGTAAATAATAATTTCGCCAGGCGCAATTATTTATTTAAATCGATTGAATTAACGTCGTGACGTAAGCTCGGTATTTCGGAAATATCGAACCCGAACGCGTGAGTGCACGTGGGCCCACTTTCATTTGGAAACGTGTGGGCCCACATGACACATGTCATTCTAATGCTTTGCATGTAGATTGTGTACATTGCACTCAATGTCATTGCATGGAGTTTGAGTGTTTGACACTCTAAGCCATTGCATGTTATGTGTCATAATTTTATTATTAATTTAATGAAAATTATGGCATAAATATAAATTGATTTTTGGTAAATCATTTTAACTTAACACAACACATTTTTCTCTCTCAAAATGCTCTCTTCTCTCACGCCAAATGGGGCAAACTGCTCACTGTTTTTCATCACAAAAACGTGAACAATAGGAAGCAAGAGTGGATTTTCATGGTGAAAATTCAAGTGCTAGCACACTACAGAAATCAAGAAAGGTGGTAGGGAGGTTCGACCATGAGACGGGATCCATCCAACGAAGCTAGGAGCTCCATTTCTTCACTCAATTTTCTGTTTTTGTAGGCAGTGGGCTGCTGCAGTGGGCTTACAAAGACAGTGCGTTTTTGGGCTTGAATCGTCTCCAAATCGACATAACCGATCAATGTGAGTATTCCGCTACCTCCGTTGATGTGTTCACACATAATTTCATGTCTTGATTTGATCTTGGGACTTTAGAATAAACCAACAATGGCATCATGAGCTAATGTTGCAAGCATGAAATTTGTAGGGTTTAAAAATTTGGGTAAATGTTTGTTGAGCATGATTTGAATAAATTGATTGTTTAAGTATGCTTATAACATGTTTGATTGCATTTTGGTTGGACCCATTTGTTGAAAATTGATTTGGAATAATTTTCCCCAATTTATCATGTTGGCCGAATGTGTAGAAGTCTTGGAGTTCTTGGAATTTTCATTTTAAATTCATTGGATGAGTTATAATGATATAGGATGATGTTAATTTGAAGTCAATTTGATTGAATTTTGAATTGAACAAAAATCCCCAATTTCCTTCACCTTGGCCGAATGTATAGCCCTATTGAATGTCTTGGTAATTTTGATTTTGATAATTGGATGTATTGGAAATCATTCGGGATATGTATTTAGTGTCGATTGAGGATTAATTGGATTGAAACCGAATTGGACATGAAATCACTCCCTTGGCCGAGACCTTTAAGCATGTAGATGGGTTTGATTTTTCAATTTGTGTGTTGGACATATGATAATGAATCAAGCATGATTAATTGGACTAATATGGTGTTTTTAGAAATGTTGATTTAGTTGAT